>JAWNLQ010000382.1:0-11900 GCA_035042225.1 Drosophila incognita
ACAAACCAAATCCAAAAACAATCTCATCTCACCAAAACACAAACCTCAAAACCAACTCACACAAAATTTCGCAACAATTCTCCCAACAACTTACAAATTCACTCACAAATTCACCACCATTCTCAATTACAAACCCTCCACAAAAATATAACCTCAAAACAATCTCACCACACTGCAAAAAAAATACACCAACCTCTCAACTCACACAAAATTTCCACAAAAATCACCAATCACCACGCAAATCACAAACAAACTTCACTACTAACCCAAATCAACCAAAAACAAAACGAAAAAAACAATCCCTGTACAACATAATTTCCTCTCAACTTTTCTCAAACTTGGCCAAAATTATCCATCTCAAAATCAACTTCACCACCTCGTTTCTCCTACTTCCTCTCTCCCCACGCACGTTCTACATACTTATTACACTCACCCACTCAATCACTACTTCCACCAGCAATGACAGCGCAATCAAACCAAACCAAACAGCAGAAATGAAACACACAGCACACATCACATCTCTTCAATTTACCTCATTAACATTCTCCCCCAACCACTCCATGTACTTATCACATACACCCAATACATAAACTCTTCCACGGCAAAACACAGCCCAGCAGGATCAAACGACACAGCAAAATAGAGAAAACCAGCAAATCAGCACCTTCACCTTGTATCTCATACAACTCTTCCCCGTTGTTATGTAAAATTGAATTTCTGGTCTGGATAAATACACAATCAATCAATGCATTGAACCTGCACAATACGACAATGAACAAACCCAACGTGACAGAGAAAATGAAGCAATCAACTCGCAAGTGCAAAATCTGTTCCATCAACTTGTATCTCTGTGCAGCGTTGTTCAGCTGGTGTTGTACTGACTTATGATATACACTCAATAGATAAATACTTACCCCAGCAACGACAACCCAGCGCAATCAAACGGCGCAGAGAACGGCGAATTAAACACGACTCAATGCACATTTCGCATTCCTCTCTCAACTCGGCAATATGCTCATTTATAATACAATTAACGGTCTGAATAATTACGTAATTAATTATCAAGTATAAAACGCACATCATCTCACACAAACAACCCAACAGAACGAAAAAAGAGACAACTTGCACATCAACTGATGACCAAAAATGTTGCAAGTCAAAAATTACCAAGTCGACTGTTTCCTGCCTTTCAACGCAACTGCTCGTGGCAAGTACCAACTTTTTATATACAACAATTGACTCAACACTTACACAGCAAACAACAGCCTGATAGACATCAACGATGCAGAGAAATGGGAAATACAATGAAAATTAACGCAACAATTTATATCTCGTTTATGTTGCTTCATAGTGCTGATTTGACGCTGCATATCAACAAATAACACCATGTAGAATACAAAATGTGCAATACTTTATTGAGATAAACTGACCAAGACATCAAACGTAATCAACTAATGGCTCTGAAAATATTGCAAAAATGACAAAGACAAGTGTCACAGTTTTTGCTTTTCTTTTTTTATTTATTTCTTTTTTTTTTGTAACTTTGTAACACAAAGCAGAATATATACAAGTACAATCAGCCAGTTTGTCTGGTTGTCTTTTTTTTTACATTTCTGCATGCTTCATATAACCACTTTTCTACGCTGTTTTGGTGAGCTTTGCGTTTACTCTTACAAATTATCCAAGTCAAATGCATTTTTTTTTATCCAAAATGATCAAGTTGTGATTCTATTTTGTTCTGCATGTACTAATTTCTACTCAAAACGCATGTTGTGGCAACAGTTGCTGCAAGTAATTGCCATAATGACCATTTGTTTTCAAACCAAAGTCAATTGTTTCCACATACAGTAAAGTTTGCTCAGATTTCCCGTTTTCTTCGCAAAAATCCATCTTTCATGCTTCAAGTGTCTGTTTTTATACACGCCAAGTCGTTTTATTGCTTCGTCTATCCTATCACAACATAAAATACGCAACAAGAACTCTACAGTAAACAAACCATCTCTTTCCCATTCCCATTTCCCTCCAACACAATTCCCTCAATCTGCGTGTGCGTCTTGCTTGCATAACACAACAACAACATCAACCTCGAAAAAACAGGCAGACTCAATGACTCGCACCATGAGGCGCTCATACACGTACATCACATGTTTCCAAAAATGCCAATCGTCTCTTGGCAGTTCAGCGCTACTATACCCAAACGTGTCTTTAATACCCGCACCCGCCCTGCGCCGGGGAGATCTCCCCCTGCGCAAACACGAGCACAAATCGAACTTTTCTGCGGCGTCAAATCGCGCAAATACAACTTTCGAAACCTACACCCTGAGCATAGCAGCTTCATCTTGTCCCAGATTGAAACAAGATCTATATCACATCCCACCCTGGACCAGATTCGAATTTAGAGGCGTTCAATTCTCATCTAAGGCATGATAGCTTCACAGCACTCTGTTCACACAGAACTGTATGTACCAACGACGCCAACCAAGAGTTCCTCTCGTACTACCTTGGATTACCATGGAAATATGCCTTAGACAAAAGGGTAAAACTATAACCTGTCTCGTGACGGTCTAACGTTGCTACCATGTTGGCGTTGCATTGCTGCAATACAAACATTTAATGCTCCTCATCACGGCTTGCAGCTTGGGCATTTCTACCCAAACCTAAATATACAAAAACAAGCGCACATGACTACTTACATTAACTGGGTTTCCCCAGGGACTAGACTGTATGTTCCACTTGCGTGGCGTGCCTTACAGTCGTTGAACCTTTGTCTTGTCTGCTACAACAAGAACACTTGGCTGCGGATGACCCAATCCTGAACAGATTATTACCATACCCGAGTTCAAACTCTCGGTGTCGTCAATACATGTCACCACGTAAACGACGGTACTGCAGGCTCTCAGGGCTTCCCCGAACAATTTGACACACTCGCATTTTGTACTGTGCGTTGAGCTAGACGGATTTGGATTGCGCTCGGCGTTGCTTTTGGTTTGATACGTTTTTCGTTTCGTCGCATCGAGCACGGCGTCTAACTTTTGGGCTGTTTGTTAAGCAGACAAAAGCAATAATAAAACACGTCTTTTGAAGACGAGGTGTAACAATGAGGTTTATATTTTAACCCAGCTCACGTTCCCTGTTAGTAAATGAACAATCTTATCCATAGAACCTGCTGCGATTCTAGAATAGGAAGAGCCGACATCGAAGAATCAAAAAGCGACGTCGATTTGAACTCTTGGCCGCCACAAGCCAGTTCTCTTCTACCACTCTCTGTAAAGGGATTTAGTCCTTACGTGAATAACGAGTCTATGCGTTTTTAATCGGCATAGCATGCTTGCGCATGGGGATAGACTGTACCTTAAGCCTGTGTGTTTGAGAACACAAGCCCACACCTTACCAGTCGTTGAGACGCTTAGTGATTGCTGCATTTGCAGCACACACAACCGTTACCCAAGTCGCCTGCTGATTGTCCGTAGCTTTATAAAAGGATTATAACCCGATGGTTTCTAACGCCATCTGCAAGCTAAGAGTGTTATTCTTAACCCTTGGTACCTTTGCTTCAAACCGGAGTTTCCAGCATCCAGGATGTGTTGCCATTTGTGCTTTCACACAAATAACTAGCCGTGCTAAAAAAACGAGAACACCACATTCTCACACGACTGGGACTGAAGTAGTTAATCCCTGTGGTAACTTTTCTGACACCTCTCACTTTGCAGATCAAAGAAGACTTTCAATGAAAGGATCGATAGGCCATGATTTCTCAATGAGTATTCGTACTGAAAATCATCATTAAGCGAGCTTGTACCCTTTTGTTCAACGACAGATTTCCGTTCTGTCTGAGCTCGCCATAGGACACCTGCGTTATTGTTTAACAGATGTGCCGCCCCAGCCAAACTTCCCACCTGACTTGGTCCTTTATATTCAACATGTTCGCCGCACAGCCGGAACCGCACGACTTACCACATAACGTCAAAAGAACGCCCACGCCTTACGACGCAAGCGCCCCACATAACAATAAAGTGAGCAAATTAATATCGATTGTGGGAGTATTTCACGATCGGTTTAACCCTCCTCCCTATTCTACACCAATCAAATCAATTCGCAGAGTCAGAATGAAGTCAAGCACACTGGGACTCATTTCCCCTTTGTCTTTCCTCCCAAGCCCGTTCCCTTGGCTGTAGTTTCACTGAGTCGCAGATAGGGACAGTAAGAATCACGTTGCTCCATTCATGCGCGTCACAAATTAAATGACTAGGCATTTGGCTACCTTAAGAGAGTCATAGTTACTCCCGCCGTTTACCTGCACTTGTTTGAATTTCTCCATGTTGATATTCGAAGCACTGGGCAGAAATCACATTGTGTCAACAACCGTTTCGGTCCATCACAATGCTATGTTTTTATTAAACAGTCGGATTCTTCTTGTCCGTTTCAGTTCAAAGTTAGTAATTAATCGGAAGCGCCAACTGCAGCTAGTGGCAGACCGAGCAAGCCCGACCACCACAAAATCACCACAGCCAGCATCTCCCGTTACCCTTTGAGCCAATCCTTTTTCCAAAGTTACGGATCTAATTTGCCGACTTCCCTTACCTGCATACACCCAAAAACTAGAGGCTGTTCACCTTGGAGACCTGATGCGGTTATGAGTACGACCTGAAGCGACTTGGCACAAACAATCAGTCCAATTTTTAAGTACCATTGCGATAGCACCCGACACCAATTCACCATTCCAAAGTAATGTTCATCACACAGTGGCCTGAATCTAATATATTGTCGATCAAAAATGAAAGTGCTTTTCCAGCCGAGCAACTGCTTCTCCACGTAAAGTGTTTCCGCAGTGTCTCTATCCAACTGTTTGACCAATCAAATAACACCGAGCCTTGCGGGGCGGTAGAATGCTGTTAATAAAGAAGAGAGATCTCTCTCAGGGTATCGCGCTGGTGGCTTGGACGTTTCTTTCGTTGCCGATTAGCGTCTGGCACGAAGCCAGAGTAGTTCAAGCACTTCAAGGTTCAGGAATATTAACCTGATTCCCTTTCCTCTATTTTATACCGGGCTGCGCCGCAGTCGTAACATGCAGCGCTCTTGCGGTATAAAGCGTTTAAACATCAGATTAGAACTTAAGAGTTAGGATCGACTAAACCTCGGTACACTGCGTTTCCCGAGGAACCTTTCCCCACTTCAGTCTTCAAAGATCACATTTGAATCATTGCTACTCCTACCAAGATCTGCACTAGGGATTGTTCCGCGCCACTTCACAGTGAATGCTTCGCAACATCGTCGTTTGATGAATCCCCACGCCCCCCTACACATTGTGTGTGACTTGCGTTTAACAATTATTCACACAATGGCTGAGTATAGGTTTCTCATTTGAGCATCTTCCATTTTCAGGACTATTCAATTCGGCTTTTGAGTTGTTACACACTCCTTAGCGGATTTCGACTTCCATGACCACCGTGAAGCTGTCTAAATTGAATAACACCTTTTGCAGTATCTAGATGAATGAGAGATTTGATACCTTAACTCACGCGTCCGGTTCAATCCGAATCGCCAATTCTGCTTACCAAAAGTGGCCCACTAAGCGCTTTCCATTCTGTTAACGATGTTGGTTCCATTACAAAAAAGTTTGTGCAACGCAACATATCTTGCCCATTAAAAGTTTGAGAATGCACCCAGGAGAATAGGTCTCCCAAAAATGCCTAATCATTCGCTTTACCAGGCAAAACTGGACTCATATTTCATCACGCCAGCTGTTCGAAGGAACACTTCGGGGGGAACCAGCTACTACCTTGTTCGATTAGTCTTTCGCCCCTAGTCCCAAATCAAACAAACAATTTGCACGTTAGTACTGTTGCCTGGCCTCCACCAATTTTTCAACTGGCTTCACCATAGTTCGGGAATAGATCACAAGATTTCGGGTCCTAACTCGTATGCTCTAACTCAAATCGGATCACCCCGTTGCCGGGGGAAATTTAACACGATCGGTTAATGTTGCATCGGCGCTCTGCCCTTGCGGGTAGACTACGCCGAATCACACTACAGCTAGCCTGCGCTAGCCTTCGCTTTCACTATGCATCGTGGGTTAAACACACCACAATACTTGCATAGATGTTAGACTCCTTGGTCCGTGTTTCAAGACGGGTAGTTGAGGGCCTTTACAATTCGTCAGACTAGTCTTTACGCCTCAGGGCGGGGTATAATACACAACCGCTGCGATGCACGGGACGAATCCCTTACACCGCAACGCCGCGCAGTACCCCGCGCCAGTAGCATGACACTATCCGGTTTTATCCAGACGGCTCATCGCAAGAGAACCTTGGTGGACAATACATCTTTTACGTGTTAAGAAGTACATCAGCACCGCGAGCTGCGGGGATGCAAACAACCTTGATGTACTGTCGATACTCCACGATAAGCCGCGTTGACGGCTTTATGACCTGGGATAGTAAGCCTTGCGGCACCCACCCAGAAAGCAAAAATGATTGAGAAAGTCTCCCCAGCTTTTGCCTCTTAACAATTTCAAGCTCTGCTTTCACTCCCGTTTCCAGGTGCTATTTCATCTTTCCCTCACGGTACTTGTTCGCTATCGGTCTCTCGCCAATATTTAGCTTTAGAAGATCTGCACCTCCCAATTTGTGCTGCACTCCCAAGCAACACGACTCGATGAATCCAGACTGTGCGGCGGAATTATGATCTGATGAACAATGTACAGGGCTTTTACCTTCCACGGCGTTGTGTTCCAACAAACTTTTGTTCATCCAAGTCCAACCTAGTACTGGGTCACAAGATCACAACTTCGCCTCGTGAGTTAAACGAGGGCGAATTTTTATCTTGAGCTCTTCCCGCTTCACTCGCCGTTACTAAGAGAATCCTTGTTAGTTTCTTTTCCTCTGCTTATTGATATGCTTAAGTTCAGCAGGTAGTCTCACATGGTTGAGATCTTGGAGTTTTTGGAGACGCGCGTTCACGCGAAGCGTGTGTGCGTGCGGTACCAATCGTTAATGTTTTGTGTATGTTTCTAGCCATGCTGCGCGTTATTACATTGGGTTTCATTTCGTGAGTTTTGTTATACGTTGTACACAACACAACGCTGCAATAAACTTACGTTTTCACGCTTTGTATTGTCCAAACGACAAACAAAATCGCGAAATGAGTGTAAAATGTAAAGTTTTACGCCGCTACGCTTTTGGTAACGAAACATATGGACTTCATTTCGTGTGGCGTTGAGTAGTCCCCAACACGCAACCGAAACACTGTGCTGAGTTGATGTGTTGCCACAACAGCTCGAACAACTTGCACTTGTAGATGTATGTGTTAAACACACACACACCACGAGTAGAAAAGTAACGATGCTCAATCATGTGTTCAAGGTGTGTTTGAGTCACCTTGAGCCATTTGCGTTCAAAGATTTGATGATTCACGGGGTTTTGCGTTTCACATTACGTTTCGCATTTTGCTGCGTTCTTCATCGTTGCGAGAACCAAGATATCCGTTGTTAAGAGTCGTATATTTGGTTGATTTGTGTTTTGTTTGTGAAGGATTTAATTTCACGCACAGATTTGTAAGTTTTGAATTGATTTGTTTGTAATATTTGGTTGTTAAGCGTAGATGTAATCAAATGTTTTTATCAAACAGACAACAACATAACCCTAAAGTATAAAACAACTTCTCAGTTGAAAATAAAGTGTAATGATCCATCGGCAGGTTCACCTACCGATACCTTGTTACGACTTTTGCTTCCTCTAAATGACACGATTCGAGGCAATTCGAACAGAGCTGTTTAACCAACCCCACACTCCTTGCTACTCATTGAGCCATCCAATCGGTAACAGCGACGGGCGGTGTGTACAAAGACCAGAAACGTATTCAGCGCAAGTTGATGACTTGCACTTACTAGGAATTCCTCATTCGTGACCAATAATTACAATGGTCAGTCCTTAGCACAGTTCGGGTTCAAAGATTTCCCAGCCCTCTCGGACCAGGTGAGGCTGGCGCCTGCAACCTTTAACAGCCACAGGAACAAAACACAACCACAAAAAACTTTCTGACCGAAGCAGTGTAGCGCGCGAGCGGCCCAGAACATCTGAGAGCATCACGGACCTTTTATCGCCTCAAGCTTCCACTGGTTAAAACACCAGTAGTCCCTTTAAGAACAAGGCGTTGGGTCGCCCCAACGGTGCCGGGTAAAATTCTACTCGCCTTGTATTTACAGTATTGAACTCATGCACTTGCGCACACAAGCCAATCAAGGTTGAGGTCTCGCTGGTTATCTAAATTAATGAGCGTTTTCACAAAACCCACTTCCCAAAGGCCATGCACTACATTTGACAATCACAGAATCAAGAAAGAGCTGCAGTCTGTCTTTCCTCACGGTGTTCGGCACTGGTAAGATTTCCCGCGTTGAGTCAAATTAAGCCGCACGATCCACTCCTGGTGGTGATACTTCCGTCAATTCTTTTAAATTTCTTCATTGCTGACATACACTCCACGGAAACAGCTGGTGGTTTCCCACACAGTGCACCATTGGACTAAGCGATCAAGCGTGTTACCACGCGAGATCTAACGTACAAGGGGGGCGCTAGAAGTCGCAATGCAAGTGCAAGCACTCCACATTACAACCAAACCCCCCATCAATGATATCCTGAGACGTCATCGTTTATGGTTAAAACTACAGCTGCATCTAATGGCCTTTGCTCCTCTAACTTTCGTTCTTGATTAAAGAAAAAGTAATTGATGAATGCTTTCGCTTTTGTTTGTCTGTCATGGATCATCAGATTTCACCCCTAACCGTAACATACATACACCTCCTCAACCTTTCCTATCGATCATGACTTGGTCGTGAAAAACCAACTTACAAACGAGGACCAAAATGCGCGCGCCGCGGGTTTCCCCGACAACACGCGCACCTACCGAAGCCCGTAAAGACCCCAGTATAAGCCTGTTGTGTTTATTCCATGCTGAATGATTCAAGCATCAGAGCCCACCTTAAGCGTACTCTTTTTCTCATGGTAAATCCGCGCCGTAAGCCTTGCGGCCCCAACGCGGAACATTACGCGAGAATCGGGGACGGAAAATGCCAGACAGAACGCCCGACACATCCGCAAACACCCAACACCGCGCAAAGCCACCAACTACGAACTCTTTAACCGCAATAATTGGATGTCAAACTCAAAGATGCATTATTACCGCTGCTGCTGGCAAAGCTATGGCCATCTTTTTCCTAAAAGGGGTTTAATTGGATATTGTATTAACAATCTTCAACTGGCTTGCGCCAATCAAGATGATTACAACTCGTCACTGCATCACGCATTTGCGTAGTGTGCAATTTGCGTCCCTGCTGCTTTCCTTAGAAATAAGGGCTGTCTCTCAGGCCCTTTCTCCGGAGTCAATCTCTCGATTCCCGTTGGCATTATCGTCACAGTGGTCCACGGCACAACTGTCAAACTAATACTTCGTCTGTCGATAACACTCGCCTCATCGCTGAGGTCCGCTGAGTTGTTAGAAGTCAATCAAGGTGTGTTGCCACACCAGTTGGTTCAGGGCTAATAAATGCCATCTTCCGGGAGTTGCCCCCCAGTTGGATGTGTTGATGCAAGTATTGTATGTGGAGTTACCGGATGTATCCTTGTAGTGAGTCCACCGTGTTGTACGTGACAGATGTTTTAATGAGCTCTTCGCAAATCACCCCGCAAGGGGGCTATTTTAAACATGCATGGGTAATATCTAAAAGTACAGTTTCACACCACATCAAGATCAAATGTGAAGCTTAGTTTTGAGGGTTTTGGCGGTAATGGAGCGCGTCAGAGGTGGGGCGAGTTCGTCAGAACTCGTTCCCAACCCATCGCAAGCTCGACAATACCGGTCAAGGTTGACAAAATGGAAAGCAAGAGCAACATTTGGAGATTGTTGTTTAGCTACGACAGTAAGCTTTTGGGGTATTACACCGAAAAGTGTTGGGGTGGAACTGTTTGGCGGTGTGGTGGCTGCGCGCATTAAACACACAAAACAACACACACCAACAAACACTACATAATATCAAATTCTTGTCATCCTCTTGCCACAGTCATCACAACCACAACAACAACACAACAACGAATCATTCACGCTGTAAATTCCGAATTTTATATTTTGTGGTACGTTTAAAAACAAATTCAAAAATACACCCGCATCAGCAACATCGCGAAGGCCCGTATGCCCACACAACATCACAACGCGGAAGGTTGCTCCGGCCAAGTAGCACAGAATCAACCATCCAAAACACTCCTATTAGATTAAACCGTTCAACGCAGGCAGAAGATACCGTACGCCAGGCATATCAGAGGAGCGCGATTGAAAACTTTTTACATAGCTAGTGCAGCTGCCGAGGATAAACAACGACAACTTACTCACAGAGGTCAACTGGTTACCAAGTTGGTAGTATGACGCGCGAGTGATGCAATATTGCTAAGCTATTAAAAAAGCCAAACAAACAACACACACACACAGCACAAAACTCGCTTCGTATAGTAAAACCCCACCGACTTTAATATTGGCATCATCCGCAGGAACACGACACACAACAGCGCGGCGATATCGCAAAGTACTTGCTTTGCATAATATCTTGCTGTTGCGGCACGCAAAGAACCCCGACAAGCCCATCGCACTGACGTCCTTGAGTGCAATCACCGTGTGATTGGTTATCTGCGTTCCGACGAGTTAAACGCCTTACTAATCAAATAACCGAGTGTCTGCGTTCCGACGAGTTAAGCGCCTTACTAATCAAACACATCACAGCAGCAAATTACATGTGGCGAAATGAGTCTTGGGTATGCAGCACGCATAACACCAAAACAAATTGTCGCAACGCACATCTCAGCAGGAGACGGTATTATGCTTGGGATGGGTGGGCTTAAAAGTGCGTTGTTACACACACAAAAAAACACAAACAATCAAACACAAACCAAAAACCTAATCCTTGCACAGCCGCAAAACAAATCATTTGTTCACTATTCAAGTCCGACAATGGTGCCCTCACCACAGTTTTCAAACGCACTCGGGTTTGCGCGTTTTGGCTTGCGCATTTGACTGCACAAAACAAAACACACAATCGCCACCCGACTCTACTTAGTATTGGCTCGTTTGAATACTTCCACACACGGGGGAAGCAATGCGAATGTACTACAACAACCAGAGTAAACTGTTTGCTGTTTCTTTTCACATGTGACTAGTTTTATGCTGGTGGTGGAGGGAAAGGATGGGGTAGTGAAAAATTTTTTAGATAGGTGAAAAACAAGGTTTGGGATGAAGGGGGGAGAGTAGGAAAAAAAAACGTCCATGACCCCCCAACCGGCAAAAACTGACTACTTTGACTTGGCAGATTTCGAGGTCACCAGGACATGAGTTGTGATTTTGCGGTTGGGGCTGGCCATGTGCAGCAAGGCTTGGGGAGGAGTGAATGTTGTGGATGTGGAATGGGAGCGGTGGAGGACGAAAGGAAGGGGGAGAAGGAGGGGGTGGAAAGTGGCATCTTGTGAGAGCTTGGGTGGGAGGGCTTTGTAGAGGGGGTGTGGGGGAATTTGGGATAAAAGTGAAAGTGTGCTGGGCTTGTGTGAAACATCGATTGGGGAGGGCAGAGAGAGAAAAGTGAAATGTTGTGAGAGTGTGGGTGGGAGGGCTTTGTGGAGGGGGTGTGGGGGAATTTGGGATAAAAGTGAAAGTGTGCTGGGCTTGTGTAAAACATCGATTGGCGAAGGGTAAGAGGAGAAAGTGAAATGTTGTGAGAGTAGCGGTGGGAGGCTGTTACAGACGGGGCAGAGTGAGAAATGTGTCTGAAAGTAAAAGTGTGGTGGGCTTGTGTAAAACATCATTTAACGAAGGATAAACGATAAAGTTGAAATGTTGTGAGAGTGCAGGTGGGAAGTGGTTTTGGA
>JAWNLQ010000383.1:0-53094 GCA_035042225.1 Drosophila incognita
CGCCTCCCCGACTTCACGACCCCCAAAATCCCGTGCCCACGCAGCGCGCGACGCGCAGACCCGCAGCGCCTCCCCGCCTCAACGCCGCAACGGGCACCGCGTTATCCACAGCTCGCCATCCATTTAAACCAACACCCCACCCCACCCCCCAACGCCAGTCATCGACTCGCCCCCGCTCTTAAAGTCCAAACACGAAGCGCCTTAACGACGCCCCGATCACACCGCCGCACCGCCGCAGCGCCGCCTCTCTCAGCGAACTTCCAGGGAACTTCATTAGGCTCGGGCTCGCCTTTGCGGGCTCGCAGCCTAATGAAAACCCCTCCCGATAGGAGTGAAATGCCTCCCACCCCAGCACCTCAGCCCCCGCCAGCTGGCGAACCGAGCGCGCTCGCCGTAGTCGAGATTCAGCTCAGCTCTCGCCCGAAGACGGCCACCGCAGTTCGCTGGACTGGCGACCTCGAACCGATCATCGAGCTCCTCACGCGCACCCTCGCCGATCAGCGACCCTGGACTCCAAAGCTCGACGTCATCGGAAAGGATGGCAAGATTCTCGTCGTGTATCGCGACGTCGAGCAGACGAAGCGCAACGCTCTGCAGCTGGCGCGCGGCGAGTACCTCGTCGTCGACGATTGGGGCGTCATTAACTCCGCGACGGGTCACGACCTGCGCGCCCGATTTGACTCCATCACCGGCCCCGCCGCCGAGCTGAAGGATTGGTCATGAGCGACACCACACCCCGCCCCTACTCGACCGTCGACGAGATGCTCGAGTACGCCGAACGACTGGCGACCCCGAGCGAAGCTGTCAGGGCCACGCCGCTGACCCGCACGATGCTCGACCTCGTCTCGCACATTCGCGGCATGCGCCACGTCTACGCGCCGCAGAACCTCGACCAAATAGCCTTCACGGAGCCCAGCGACGCCCACCTGCACCATGAGGGCCGCTTCGACAACGACCGATCTACAGCCACGTACTCGGAGGAGGTGCCCGCCGCCAGTGATGCGATGGACGCGCTCGCCGCAGTCATCGACGCCTACCCCTCCGACCGCGCCGCCGTCGACGAGCTGCAGCAGATCATTACCCACCGCACCGGCCAGCGCCTCGTCACAGCCATCCGCAACGCCCAGAAAGAGGCCGCGTCGTGACCGCAAACGTGGGGGCCGTCGCCCCCTACCAGACCGAAGCGCAGCGTGGCACGGCCGAGCGCGTGTACGCCATGCCCTTCGCCACCCCCTCGGACCTCACCAGTCTCGAGACGTGGATCGGGAATATGGGCGGCAGCGTTACTGTCGTGGACGCCAACCCGCGCAGCATGTGCGTCACCATCTCCCTCCGCGACACGAGTACCACCGTAAATCTCGGCGAATGGGTCGTCGTCGACGATCGCGGCGTGAGCTTCCGATTCGACACCTCATTTCACCGCCACTACCACCTCATGCCAGCCAGTGACGGCACCGGCGCACGTGAGCGAATCGCTGCGATGGCGGCGATCATCGACACGTACGGCGGCGATCAGATCGGCGACGCCATCGCCGTGCGCGACATGGGTGAGGTTATCGGCAAGTGGGCCGCGGAGATGCTCGTCGCAGCCATCCGCAACGCCCGGAAAGAGGCCGCGCGATGACCACGTTCAACTCACGCCAGCTCGACGCCGCGGCGAGAGGGCTACGCGACGTGTGGTGGAGCGGGCTCGAAAGCATCGTCCCGTGGGCCGAGATCGACGCCGACAATCGTGAGGAGTGGACCCGCCTCGCCCGCGCCACCCTCGAAGCTGCCGGCTTCACGTATCTGCCCGACCCGACGCCGCCGCCCTGCGCCGATCACAACCCGGTGCAGCACCGAGATATCAAAGTGCCATGGTGCGACGCGTGCGGCCTCACCGCCGCCTGGCGCAAGCCCGGGGATCGCATCCGGCACACCGGAGGCTTCATTCCGCACGATGGCATCGTGCTCCCCTGACCATATTCGCCACTTGACGAAAATGGTCGCTGTGCGGTAGCGTCACCAACGTAATCCCCGTCGGTTACTCTCTTCGCATCGCAACGCACCTTCGCCCATCGGCACTGAGCCCCCGGATGACTCGCCACAGTCCCGGGGGCTTTGCGTTGCCGCTATCATGTGGGCATGAACACGAAGAGCTTCACGTCGACGCGCACGCTGCCATCCGGCCGCGTTCAGGCGCGCTATCGCCCGCTCGGTCAGCCGTCGAGCACGAAGACCTTCGACACCGAGGCAGAGGCTATCGCCTGGCTCGAGCAGCTGCGCGAGGAGCGCAAGTCGTGAGCGACATGGGCGAGGTCGATGCCGCACTCGCCGACCTGGCAGTGCTCGCCGTCGCGCGCCTGGCGCACGAAATGTCGACCGCGACCAACTCGAAAGATCGCATCGCCGCGGCGAACTCCATTCTCGACCGCACCGGCTTCTCGCGCACCGCGCGCGCTCAGGTCGACGTTGCCGACTCCGAAATCCGCAAGGCCCTCGCAGCCGCGCGCTCAGAGGGTGTCTCCCCAGCGATCGCCAACGAGCTCGACGCCATGGCGGCCGAGCAGGCTGAGCGCTACCAGGCCGAGCAGCAGCGCATCGAGGAGGAGAGGTTCGCCCAGAACCAGGCGGCCGAAGCGAAGCGCCGCGAAGACGAGTGGGAAGAGGCCGCTCCGGCTGCCAGCCAAACCGTCGTGATCGACGTCGACGACCAGATTCGCGCCGCCGCCATTGACGAGAGCAACCTGCGCGACTTCTCGCAGCTCGGACCCGACGACGAGGAGAATGACGCATGGCTGAACGCCTGACAGCTTCCGAACTCGAGGAGCTCCTCGGCGGGATGACGCCCGAGGAGGAGGCCGAGTTCCTCCGCCGCATCCCGCCCGGCGCCGTGCCGCGCACGAAGGAGCTACTGGCGGAGATCGCCACCTCGAAGCATCAGAGCGGTGCCATCGTCGAGCTCCTCCCGCACCAGCAGCTCCCCCCGCCCGAGGAGATCGAGGAGGGGCACCTGCTCGCCGGCGGCCGTGGTGTTGGCAAGACCCTGGCAGCCGCGAACTACGTCGCCCGCGTCGCTGAGCGCGTCCCTGGTCTTCGTGCTCGTGTCATCTCCCCGACCCTCGGCGACGCCGTCAATGGCGTGGCGCTTGATCCATATTCGGGCATCCTGGCGCACTCGCCGAGCGCGATCTACAAGGCGAGCGGCATCGAGGGTGCCCGCATCCTCTGGCCCAATGGCTCCGTCTGCTACCTGCTGGGCACGCCGACGCACAAGGACGTCGACCGCCTGCGAGCGCTCACCAACATCGACCTAGACGTCTTCGACGAGGCCGCCGCGAATGCGCGCATCACCGAGGCAGCGCAGCAGGCGGCCCTCTCTCGGCGTGGCAAGGCGCTCGATCACCCCATCTGGATCGCATCAACGACGCCGCGCCCGGTGCCGCAGTACAAGAAGTGGCTGGCGAATCCCCGCGTCAGCGTCACGCGCGCGAGCACGCTCGACAACCCCCACACCCCTGCCGCATATCGCGAGTACGCCGAGTCACTGAAGGGCACCGCGCTCTACAAGCAGGAAATCCTCGGCCAGGTGCTCGACGACACCCCCGGCGCGCTGTGGACGCAGGCGAACGTGACGCGATCGATGGTCGAGGAGGAGTCCGTGCGCCGGGCGCTCATGCTGGCCCTCGACAAGATCGTGATCGGCGTCGACCCGCCGAGCGGTCACGGCACGTGCGGCATCGTAGTGGCCGGCCTCACTACGGCAGCGAAAGACCCAACGGGCATCCCGCGCGTCGTCATCCTCGAAGACTTTTCGATCTCCGACGCGACACCGGGGCAGTGGGGCGATCGCGTCATCCGCGCGCATACGACCTACGCCGGCGCCCACATCGTCGCGGAGCAGAACCAGGGCGGCCTCATGGTCGAGTCCACGATCCGCGCCGCGGCCGAGAGCGCGGGGCTTCCACTGATCCCAGTCACTCTCGCCACCGCGAGCGTCTCGAAAGAGCGTCGCGCTGCCCCGATGGCCCTGCTCTGGGAGGTCACGCCGCAGCGTGGCATTATCGCACCGCCTGACGGCAGCCCCTTGAGCATGTCGAAGCTCACCGAGCAGATGACCTCCTGGATCCCGGGCACGTTCTCACCCGACCACCTCGACGCCGCCGCGTGGGCTGTCGCGTATCTCGCCGCCGGCGGGGCGGCCCCAGTCGGCCACCTGCAGCAGTCCGGCAGCCTCCTCACTCGACCAGCCATGGCCCGCAGCAGCTTCCGCGCTGCACTGATGGGCAGACGGTAGCCCGAAAGGTACAATCGCACCATGCCAAACAAGCAGCCCCTGCGGGCGACCGAAGACCAGCAACGAGCCTGGGGATTCTACGGCACCCCACAGCTCCCCTCGGGGAGCGTCCGTCAAGGGTCAAGCTTCCACGCCCACGGTAAGCAGGTCGGCGAGGTGCGCTACATCGTCGGCTGGATGGCCGACCAGATGGTGCGCATGGGCTGGATCGTGACCATCGGTGGCTCGCAGAAGTGGAGCCTCCAGACGGACGGTGGGACGATCGAGTCGGACCCGACCGCGGCCGACGACACCGACCCGAAGCACCCCATCAACGCCTCGCGCAAGCTGCTCGAGACGATCGACTGGAATACGCGCACCGTGCGCGAGGTGACCACGAATCTCTTTGTCGCCGGCGAGCTGAACTACGTGCACGACAAAAACGAGAAGTGGCGCATCGTCTCAGTGATCCGCAGTGATCGCGAAGAGATTCTGAAGACCGCAAGGATCGACGTGCGTGGCATCTGGCCACACCCCGGCGATCCCGAGGCAGCCGACGCACCACTCTTCGGCGTGCTGGGCGTGCTCGATGACCTCTACTGGCTGAATGCGCTCACGCGCGCACAGTCGGCGAACCGCGTTGCTACTCGAGGCATCGTGGGCGTCGCTGACACGTGGAAGATCGCAGGGGATGATTCGAGGGGCGTCGAGGGCTTCGTTCAGGAGCTTCAAGAGGCGATGAAGCGCTCGATGAACGACCCCGAAGATGTGTCGCCCGTCGTCCTCACTGGCCCCGCATCGCTCGTGAAGGCCGAAAAGGGCGGCATGGCTGGCCTGACGTGGATGACGCCAAATCAGCCGTACGACGACAAAATCAGCGAGAAGATGCAGGAGAAGATCACTCGCCTTGCGTATGGGCTCCCAATCCCGCCCGAAATCCTGCTCGGCCTGCAGGCCCAGTCGAAGGCGACCGCGTTTCAGGTCGAGGGCGCGACATACCGTGCGCACATCGAGCCTGTCGCGCTGCTCGTGTCACACATCGCAACGAGCGTGCTGAAGAAGTTCATCAAGTCGGTTACCGGAGAGGTGAATGTCGAGCCTGATCCGAGCGTCATCCTCGCGCGCCGTGCCTCGGTCGCCGACGCTCAGTACGCGCACGAGCGCGGCGCGGTGAGTGACAACTACCTGCGCAGTATCTCCGGCATCCCCGAGAGCGCGGCGCCCGACGAGGAAGAGCTCGAGCGGCGCAAGTGGTTCAAGTCGAGCGGCGCCGCGGCGTCCGGCGACGATGACCCAGCGAACGTGTCGGCGCGCGAGACGGCCATCAATGCAGCGGCCCAGTCCCCCAGCGATCTCGGCAGCCGATCGCGCACCGAAGACCTGTACGACTCGCCAGAGAGCGAGCAGCTGGCGTCCATTCTGCACACGATCGACGCGACGCTCTTCTCGGAGCTCGTGGGCGCAGCCCAGTCGGCCATCTCGCGAGCGCATGAGCGCCTCGGCGCCCGCGTGCGCGCCGTGTCGGCACTGAAGGCGAGATTCCCCGCGGGACTCAGCAACGAGTCGCTGGGGGAGGAGCATTCCGAGGCGATCCTCACCGCACTCGGCGTCGATGGCTCGAAGATCGTCGCGGCCGCAATCGAGCCGACGATGAAGTGGTGGCAGAAGCGCGTGACGAAGGCGATGGGGCAGGTGGCCGAGATTCTCGACACCGGCGGCGTTGAGGTCGACTTCGGAGACTCGGCCGCGCTCAACTCGTCGAAACGACTCTACGCAGCGCTCACCGGCGCGATCGCGGGCGAAATCATCACGCCCGACGTCGCCGTGACCGCCGCTGCGAAAGCCTCGGGCCTCCGGGAGTCCGAGCTGCGTGGGGCCCTCGACCTCACGGCTGGCGCCGGGGAGCCGGGTGTCGCAATGGGCAGCGCCGCCCGGCTGGCGCTCACCGCCGCCGGCGTCTCGATCGTCGGCCACCGCTGGCAGTGGGCGCCGGGCCGCAAGGGTCAGACGTTCGATCCGCACCTCGCGCGCGACGCGGTCGCCGTCTTCAACCCCGACGGCTTCGTGGGCGACAACGCTTCCGAGTGGGGCGCGCTACCGGGCCAGGGCGTAAATGGTCGATACTGTATGTGCACGACCCGCTGGCTACTTCGCGGCGCAAAGGGCAAGTTCATGCGCGAGCGACCGGGCGAGCAGGGCAACAACTAGAGAGGGGCCACACCCATGTCACACCACTTCGACCACGCCGTATCCCAGAATGGCAAGGTGATGCGCTTCGTCAGCGACGGCACGCGATCCGCGCTCTTCGAGAAAGACGGCACACGCATCCCCGTCACCATCCTCGCCCAGCCGGAGCGACTCGGCAGCATGCCAACGCTCGCCAACGAGGCCGGCGTCATGCTCTCGCTCACGCAGGTCGCGCGTCCGTGCTCGTGCCGCGGCGGTGTCTGGAAACAGGGCATGAGCTCGCTGCTCGCGCAGATCGGTGACCAGTCATGAGCTTCGGCGCAGCACTCCTCTGGACAGTCGTCATCGCGGGCTGTATCGTCATCATCGCGATCGCCGCCAGCCTCGGCTACATCATCGTGCGCGGCTCGATCGACGCCATGCGTGAGAGCCGAGCGAAGCGCGAAAGTGAGCGCATGCTGTGATCTACGCAATCATCGTCGCGCTCTCGGCGCTCGCCGCGTTCTACGCGTGGGTCTTCCTGTCTCAGCTCGAGACGCCGGGATTCACCTGGCTACAGCGATGGGCGCGCCGCGGGTGGCGCGCAAAGCTCGTCTCGTGCCCGTGGTGCTTCGGGTGGTGGGCGTCGCTCGTCGCCGTCGTGGCTACGCACCTGTCATTGGGCCTGCTCAATCCCGTCATCATGATCATCTCTGCGGCAGCGAGTGCGGCGGTTGTCGCAATCATCGCGCAGAGATTCCCCGCCGACATGGATGACTTCGAGTTCGATTAGTAGCTCGGGGTCACCCCCGGCCGTGTGGCGAAGTGGCAACGCGCTCGACTGCAAATCGAGTATTCATCGGTTCGAATCCGATCACGGCCTCTGCAAATTTGCACGACTCATGTAACCTGTGCTCATGATTACTGCAAAATCCCTCCTCAGCGCCATCGACGCGCATCGCGCCACGCTCGGCGCTGACGCATCGCCCATTCCCTACATCGAAGCTGCCGCCGCTATCGGCGTGCATTCCGCCATCTTCTCCCGGCTCAAGAAGGGCGACATGCCCTCCGCAACGTCGCTGCAGAAGATTGCCGACTGGGTCGGTGACGAGAAGGCGCTGCACTGCGAGTCATGCGACACGTTCGAAGCCGCCGCTGATGGCGCCGCGCCGCGCGGCGGAGCTATCGTCGCGCTGCTGCCGGCAGAGAGTGATCCGATTTTCCGCGCTTCGAGCGAGGAGCCATCTGCGCACATGACGACCATCTGGCTCGGTGAGTCGGCCGATTTGTCGAGCCCCGAGGCTATCGTCGAGGAGGTTAAGCTCCTGGCGGCCGAGTTCGCACCCTTCAGCGCCAGCGTCAAGGAGCGTGGCACGCTCGGGGATGATGACGCTGACGTGATTTTCCTCGACCCTGACCAGATGGCGCACGACATTCGCGACTCTCTGCTCGAGGAGGGCACCGCCGTGCGTGAGGCGTACGATGCGGCTACGCAGTACCCCGACTGGACTCCGCATGTCACCCTCGGATATGCCGACAACCCGGCGCGCGAGGAATACGAGATCGGCGAGGATACCGCTGTCGCATTCGACCGCATCGCCGTGTGGTTTGCGGGCGACTATCACACCTTCGATCTCGGTACGCCCGAGAAGAAAGTGCGCGCCGTATTCGCTCGCGGCAAGGTGTCGAAGTCGGAAGACCCCGAGACTCAGGCGAGCATCAACCGCGCCAAGGAGCTGCTTTCCGAGGGTGCCGTGGGCGTATCCGTCGCGCTCGACCTGCACCCCGATGATGCGAAGACGTACGCCGCCGCCGAGAAGGCTGCCGAAGCAGACGATTGGGCGAAGCCGATGGCGGAGTATCTGCCCGAGGGCTTCCGGTCCCGCCAGCGCATTCGCCACACGGCCATCGTTGGCACCCCGGCGTTCGCCGACGCGCGCCTCGAGCTTCTCGAAGACGGTGAGACGGTCGAGGGCATCATCACCTTCGAGGGCGAGTGGACTGGCGACCTGCGCCTGACAGACCTGATCGATCTCGAATCCAGCCGCGTACCGTCGCCGATCCTTTACAACCGCGACGCCGAGGGTCACGAGGGCCCGACGATTGGCTTCCTGGATACGTTCGAGTTTGTCGATCGGCCCGCATCGAGCCACCGAGCACAGCTTGATGACGAGGCGATCACCGCATCGATGAAGCCCATGCAGTTCCCGGCCGCCTACTTCGCGCAGACCGCGCCGACTGGCGCCGAGCCCCTGCGCATCAGCGCCCCCGACGCCCAGGGCTTCCGAGCGATCCGCGGCCTCGCAGCGCCAAAGGGTGTCTGCCATCGATCGAGCATGTCGTGCTGGACCTGGCCCGGGGATATGGACTCGCAGCATCGTCACTTCCACACCGGAACGCTGATCGGGCTCGACAACGGGAAGGATATTCGCGTCGGAGCGCTTACATTCGGCGGCGCGCACCTCGACCCCGTGCTCGCGCAGCAGGGCGTCGCGGCCAACTCGGTCGCCAGCCATCGCGAGGATGCAAACCGCGTCTTTGGGCTCGTGCGTGTGTGGGAGACGCGGTACGGCCTCATGCTGGCCGGCGTCGTGCCGCCCGACGTGACCAACGGCGACGTCGTTCGCGCACTTGCGTGCTCACCATCGATCGAGTTCTGGCCCGAGAAGGGCAAGCGCACCCTCGTCGGCCTCCACCTGGTGCCCACACCGGCACTGCCTGTACTCGCCTCGATGGGTGACGCCGAGATCGTCGTCACCGACGAGCGAATCGAGATCGAGGAGCCGATCGAACTCGCAGCAGAAGAGCCCGAGGGCACCGACGAGCCTACCGGCTTCGGCAAGCGCTTCGACGAGATGCTCGAGCAGCTTTCCGCACTGCGCCAGGAGGTTGCTGCCGTGAAGAGCACGGCTGGCGCGATTCTCGCACTCACACCCGTCGACAACATCGAAATTGAGTGATGTGCTAGGCTGACGCGCGACGCAGCCAAACCGCTGTGACCCCCGGTGTATCCGAAACGGATGGCCGGGGGTTTCGTCGTTTCTGAGAGGAAAAAGCCATGGACCTGAAAAAGGCCGCTGACATTCTGGCTGCGTTCGCCAACAAGGACGTCGCCAACCCGACCATTGCCGATCTCGAGGCTGCAAAGGAAGCCTTTGCCAGCGCAGCTCGCACCGCAAAGGAGCAGGGCAAGAAGGAAGAGCTCGTCGCGATGCTCGAGCACATCAAGGCGACGAAGCTCGCGATTGAGGACGTGACCAAGCTCGAGCAGGCCCAGGCCGACGAGCTGGCGGCCCTCACCGCCGACTTCCCCGAGCTGGCGGAGCTCACCGCCGACCCGGCGCCTTCCGGCACCACCGAGGCCACGCCATCCGATGCGGCCCCCGCCGGTCAGCTGCTCACTGCGCAGCAGGTCGCCGCGAACCTCTTCGGCACCGCCGACATCACTGAGGAGCCCCCCGCCCCCGCCGAGCCGCGTCAGAGCCTCACTATCGAGGGGAACGACGCCAACGACGCATCTTTCGAGGCGCTCGGCAAGGTGTTCTCGAAGCGCACTCGCGAGAACGCGCAGGATGGTCGCACCATCCTCGCTCGTCTGACCACGCGCTTCGACCACAACCTCACCGGCAAGCGCGACGAGGATCTCGCGTGCTCAACGCCCTGTCGCGCCGCGCTTCCGAGCCCGCGATCGTTGCCGCCGGCGGCCTCTGCACCATCGCCGAGCCGATCCGCGACATGCCGGTCTTCTCCTCGACGGCGCGACCAATTGCCGACCGCCTGCCGACCGTGGGTGCGCCCCACGGTGCGGTGACCTTCTTCCGCCCCTCGGCCTGCCCCAGGAGGGCGTCTTTGAGTGGACGGTCGCCCAGGACGAGGCGGTCGACCCGGAAGACCCGACGACGTGGAAGTCGTGCGTCACGATCGACTGCGACGAGGCCCAGGAAGTCGTGCTCAGCGCGATCTACCGCTGCCTCACGATCGGCAACTTCAATCGTCGCTTTGCGCCCGAGCGTTGGGATGCGATTCTGCAGCTCGTGCTCGCGCAGCAGGCTCGACTCGCTGAGCGCAAGCTCTTCCGCGAGATTTACAACAACGTGAACACGAAGAAGAAGACCGTTGCCGGCACCGGCAGCATCTACCTCACCGTGCTCTCGGGCCTCACGCGCGCATGGGCCGTCATCAGCCAGAACCAGCGCTACGACGGTCGTCGCGGCCTCTCCATCCTCCCTTCGTGGGTGAAGCTGGCTGCCGATCTCGATATCCGCGCCCGTGCGATCAAGCGCGGACACACGGAACTCGAAGAGCCGCTCGAGGACGCCCTGCGCGACGCCGGTATCGACGTCGTGTGGTCGGGCGATATCTCCCCGATCAACGAGAACCCGGGCGCCACGGTCCCCGTATTCCCGTCGAGCTTCCAGGCGACCATCAACGTCGACGGCGGCGTTTTCCGCCTCGATGGTGGCGAGCTGAACCTCGGTACCGAGATTCGCGACATGGACCTCAACCGCCAGAACGCAGTCGGCGTCTTTGCGGAAGAGTTCGCAGCCGCGGTCGTGCGCTCGCTCGACACCTGGGGCCTTACCATTCCCGTCGAAATCTGCGACGAGGCCCCCTGCTCCGTTGAGGCACCGGGGTCCGCGGCTGACTCGCCGGTGTTCACCCAGGAAGTGCCCGCCGGCGGCTCGACCGAGTAGCTAGCAGACGAACCGAAAGGAGGCCCATCGTGGCTCTTCAGCGAACCGAAAACCGCGAGACGCCCGTTGGGCCTCCGGTTCGTCCCCGCGGCATCCTCGCCAACGCGGCGCCTGCGCCCGATGGTTGGGAGGCCGGGGAATCCACACCACCCGCAACTGCTCGAATGTTGAGTTGCAGGATCAGTGCGTGACCTTCACGCCCGAGCAAGCGGCCGCTCGTGGCGGCAAGCGCCCAGGCACCGACAAGTGGCCCACATTTGTCATCACTAGCTCCTCCGAGTGCTCGACAATGTCGGGCCTTGACCAGCCGAAGATGGCGCGTGACACCCTCGAGACGGTCACTGACTACGCACTCGGGCGCGCACTCGCTGACCCCGACTTCAACGCTGACGCCCCCTCCCTGGCGGATGCCACCGACCTCGGCGAGTTTTCGTCGGCGAAGGTTGCGCTCGCGAAGCTCGAAACGGCGGCCGGGAAGATTGGCGAGGGGCAGCTGTACGTTGTGCACGCCACGCCCGCGGCGGCCATCTACCTGGCGGCCGAGAATCTGCTCAGCGACTCTGGGCAGACACCCTCCGGTGCCCAGCTGATCATCTCAGCAGGCTACGAGCAGAGCGACGAGTCGATACGCATCTGGGCGACCGGACGCGTGTGGGCCGCGATCGGCGATATCAACACCATCGACGCCGTTAATCGACACACGAATGATCGCGAGGCGTTTGCCGACCGGAGCGCCGTGGTCGGATTCAATTCGTGCATCAACGTCACGGCGTCGATCGCGGAATAGACTTCGCCGGCGGCCGTCGGCGAACCACCCAAATCACTACCAAGGAGAAAGACCATGAGTTGCTCGCCAATCCTGGGTCGGCTCAAGACGGCCGCCGTCTTCGAGCTTGACGACTGCATGCGCCCGGTCTACGGGCCGGACACCGGATACGTCGATGACTGCTTCGCAGCATTCTCCTCGTCCGACAATATGGACGAGGGCACGGAGTTCACCCGCCGGTGCGCCGACGGCACGATCCTCTACTACGAGCCCGGCGAGCAGTCGCTGCAGTCGGTCGAGGTCAGCCTCGATCTGAACGCCGAGCCCATGACCAACTTCATCAGCCGACTCGGCCTGGTGAAGGCAGTTGGCCCCACCAGCGCGGGCGCGGAGCCCATCGGCTTCACGCGCACCACGAAGGGCAGCGCAAATCTGCTCGTCGCAGTGTGGCAGGAGGTTCTCGGCTCCGAGGCGTGCCTCGATGACCAGGCCGATCAGTGGCGCGTGCACCTCTTCCCGCTGCGAAAGGCTCGCCTCACCCTCGAGGGCGACCTCGGCTCGGAGGATTCGTACTTCCGCATCACCGGGCTCACCGGCTCGCAGGCGAACCTCGGCAAGGGGCCCATCCCGCTGCTGCGTGATGCCACCGGCACCGCGATCTTCCCGACGAACGATCTCGACGTGGCTCACCACACGGTGCTCACCTCGGGCATCGCGGCGCCGCCCATCGAGTGCGGCGTCATCGACACCGAGGAGCCCGCTGCTCCCGGCGGCGGCGGCTAAGCCATTCGGGTAGTATCCACCTAGACGATGCGCCCTCTGCCTATACCGGGCGGGGGGCGCATTGCATTTACCGAAAGGATTTCCCCATGGTCGAGTGCCCCTGGCCGATCGACGTCGACGAGTGCGCAAAGGCCGCGAAGATTGACCCAGAAACGGCCTCGGGCGCAGCCAGTATCGAGGCCGTCAAAAAGCAAGTGACCGAGATGATGCACCGGTGGTCAGGAGGCGTCTTCGGTGGCTGCACCACGCTGCGCCCGCTCGAGCCATGCGGTACGTGTCGGAATCGCAGCTGCTGCGCCGGTGACTGCATCATTCTCCATGGCGTGAGCGGCGTTATCGAGGTGCGCATGCATGGCGAGATTGTGCCCGCAACCGACTACCACTTCGATCCGTCATACAGCACCCTGTGCGCCGGCCCGGGCCTCGAGTGGCCCGTTAGCGATCCGCGGTACGCCAAGATCGGATCGCTCGAGGTTGACGCAAACATCGGCACCCTGCCGGATGCGTGGGCGCTCTCGGTGGCCAACGAGCTCGCATGCGAGCTTTTCAAAGCGCTCGGTGGCGAGAAGTGCCGAATACCCCTAAACGCGGTGAGTGCGACTGGCCAGGGTATCGTGGTCAACTTTCGCCAAGATGACGCCATCTACGCGATCCCCAACCTCATGTCATGGGTGAACACGATCAACCCTGCGCGCGCAACGCAGCGATCGATCATCCTTTCATCCGATCTTGACCAGCGCGGCGCTCGGGCATATGCCCGAGCCCCCTGGCACCGCCGATAGGAGTCCGACATGTCTCAGATGCTCGGAATTGACAGCACCCTCAACCTGGTGCTCAAACTCCTCGACGAGGCGCTCGTCGAAGACTGGCTACGGCACCGGGACCGTGGCGACCACGATCTCCGACCCGATGATCGTCCCCGGCATGGAGTGCAGCGGCAGCGAGCTGTGGGGCCACTTCATCGAGTCATACCGGGGCGACATAAACGACGGGCGCGAGGTGCGAAATCGTCAGCCATGCGCCCCGGGCACATGGTGGGCCCGCTACAAGATCACCCTTGCGCGATGCTTCCCTACATTCGACGATCAGGGCATGCCATCCGAGCCGCAAGACCGCGCCGAAGCCGCTCGCACATTGCACGATGACGCCGCGCTGATCAAGACCACCCTTGAGTGCAGCAGCGACTTCGAGGAGGTGCCGATCGTCGAGCGCATCAACGTGGTCGCAGCCCCCTCGGGCGGCATTTCATTCCTCACCGCAGTGCTGCGTACTCGGGTGTCAATGGGCCGTGCCCACAATCGACGCCCCGCGCCGTAGAATAAGGCCAGCGCACCCGCGCGCTATCACGCACACATCGAAGGGACCAGTCATGGCCGCATCATCCCCCGCAAAGAAGCCCGCAGCGAAGAAGCCTGCAGCGAGCACCCCGGCTCGCAAGCCCGCAACGAGCGCAGCGGCGAAGAAGCCCACCGCTGCCGAGGAGAAGGCGGCGGCGGCCAAGGCCGAGAAGGCGATGCACGACTTCCTCACCACCGGCCTCAACTTCGAGGATTGGCTGCTCGATATCGGAGACGGCCGGAAATGGAACGTCAACCCCGATCCATTGCCTGCCGCAACTGCGCGCCTGAACGCGGGGCTCGTTGCATATGGCGAGGCCGTGCAGGTCGAGGGTGACGAGGCTCAGGCCGCGCTCGAGGGCGCGATCGATAAGCTCGTCGAGGGCATTAAGGGAATGCTCGTCGAAGAAGAGGATCGCGAAGAGTTCCCGCTGCCCCGATACGGCGTGCAGGCGCTCACCTGGATGGCGATGAACATTCGTACCGGACGTGACGGTTTTCCTACGGAGTCGGATGGCGACTCTGGCAGCGATTCGACGCCCGCCGAGTAGAGCACATCACCGATTGGAATCTGCGTAACATCGACTGGCGCAAGTGGTCAACTCCCGAGTTGCTTCACGTAGTTCACCAGGAGAACATCGCCTATTACCGCGATCGCGAGCCGCGAAAGCTGCGCAGATATCTGATCGAGATGGAGGATGACGAGATGCTCATTCTCGTCGACAAGCAGAACATGGCCTCGGGAGCCGCCTCCAAACCCGCCTGATAGTATGGCGCAAGCCCCGGTGTATCCGACGATACATCGGGGTTTTTGCGTTCACGGGAGGAGGAGACACGGTGCCAGTCAAGGTGACCTACAAGCCGCGCTCCTCGGGCGCAGTCGCGGCGATACTGAGGCCCCAGGTCGAGAAGTATTTCGATCCGCGCATGCAGCAAGCTCTCGCGTACGTGCAGAACGAGGCGCCCGTCGACAAGCAGGGTGGGGGCGGCGCCTTGGCGCGCTCGATCCGGCTGTATGCGCGCGGGCAAGGCGGGCGCTTCGCTGCGCAGACCCCAGGGAAGACCCCCATCTGTAGCTACGAGATCGTTGCCGAGGCTGCGCACGCCCGCTTCGTGATTTACGGCACTCGCGCGCACATCATTCGATCTACCGGGCCATGGTCGCTCCACAACGCGAAGACCGGGCAGTTTTTTGGCCAGATGGTCCGGCACCCCGGCACGAAGCCGAATGATTTCATCACTCGAGGACTCTCATTGGCAGGCATGGCATGAACGACATTGCGGGCGGCGTAGCGATCGAGGTAATGGCGGAGTTCGACGACGCCAAGTTCAATGACAATGTCGCGCAGGGCCTCGCCCGTACGCGCGACGAGTTCGGGCGCTTCATCAAGGAGCACCGAACCATCTCGCAGAAGATGATGTCGGATTTCGGGTCGATCCTCGGGTCGGGCTCGAGTTCGGCGATGGCGGTCTTCTCGAAGAACATGGAGAAAGCCGCCGACTCTGCCGGCAAGGGCTTCAACGCGCGAATGAGCGCAGCGATCAAGTCACTCCCGGGGTCGATCGGCCAGGCACTCTCCTCCGGTGCCGTCAGTATCGTCGGCACGGCCGGCCAGAAGCTCGGCCAGCATGTCTCGGATGCATTCGCTGACGAGATTCAGAAAGCCGCGCCATTCTGGAAGAAGTCATTTACCACGGCGTTCAACTCAGCCGCCGACGTCAACACGAGCGCTGCTATGGCGAAGATCGCGACGACGATCAAGGGCGGCGGCGAGAATGCCGGCAAGGGATTCGAGGAGGCGCTGCGCAATCGTTTCTCCAAGGCCGGCATCACGGCCTCGGCCGCGCTCGGCAACTTCACAGCGCAGATCGCGAACAAAATCGTTCCCGGCTCGAAGCAGACCGGCGATCTCGGCGTCAGCGCCCTTCTGCAGTCATTCAGCGAGCGTCTCCCGACCGGCCTGAAAGTCGCTGCAGGCGTCGCGGGGGCTGCGGGGATCGTGGGCCTACTCTCGAAGATGCGCCCGGGTGGGCGTCAGGCCGCCGAGGCCGCTGCGGCTGGCATGCAAGAGGGCGCCGCTACTGGCGGCACTCGCGCCGGCACGGCCATGGCGAACGCGTTCATCGCACCGATTCGAGGCATCGGCTCGGCGGTCGGTAGCGCGCTGAGCGCCGCGGGTGGCGCCATCACGAGTGCGGCCGCGGCGATCGGCCGCGGCGCCGCGGGCGCGCTGGGCGATGCCCTGAAGCTGGGCGCGAACGCCGCAGGAGCGACGATCGCCGGCGTACTCGGCGTATCGCTCACTAAGGGACTGGGCCGCCTCACGGCGATCGACAACGCCGAGGCGTCGCTGCGCGGGCTCGAGGCGACCGCGAACAGCGTGCCGCAGGTCATGGAGGCCGTGAACAACGCGGTTACCGGCACCGCGTTCGGCCTCGACCAGGGCGCCAAGGCTGCCGCACAGTTCGCCGCCGCTGGGGTGCCACTCGAGGACATGGAGAAGCGCCTTGGCGCTCTTGCGAACACCGCTGCAGCGGCGGGCGGTGACTTCGACGGTGTCGCGAGCATCTTCTCGAAGGTTGCCGCCGGCGGCAAGGTGACGGGTGAAGTCCTTGCGCAGTTCACCGACCGCGGGCTCGCAGCACTCCCCGCGCTGGCGACCGAACTCGGCGTGACCGCTGAAGAGGCGCAGAAAATGGTATCCGAGGGCAGCGTCAGCTTCGCCCAGTTCTCCGATGCCATGGACGCGGCGATGGGCAACGCCGCGATCGAGCAGGCAAAGACCTTCTCGGGCCTCATGTCGAACCTGAGCGCCGCGACGGGCCGCTTCGGCGCCGTTATTCAGAAGCCCTTCTTTGACGCGACCAAGGCCGCGCTCCCTGGCGTGATCAACCTCTTCCGCCAGCTTCAGGCCGCCATCACGCCGATCATGGCCGTCGTCGCTGAGAACCTGGTGCCCGCAGCGCAGAAGCTGGGTGATGCGCTCGCCGCAATCAAGCTCGACGGCATCAACGCAACCGCGGGGCAGCTCGCGGGAACGCTCGGCGCGCTTGCGCCGGTGCTCGGCGGCGTGGCAGCCGTGTTCGCGGGCCCACTACTCTCGAGCCTGCCGATCGTTGGATCGCTCTTCGCGGGCCTCACTGGTCCGGTAGGAATCCTGGCGGGAGCGCTCGTCGCGCTCTTTGCGATCAAGCCCGACACTCTGCTCGCGGGATTCGATGGCATTGTCGCGTCGATGCCCGCCGCGATCGACAAGATCATCGGTGGCGTCACGGGCGTACTTCCGCGCATGAGCGAGCAGTTCGCCGCCAACGCCCCGATTCTGATCAACGGCTTCACGGCAATCCTCGATCAGCTCGTTGGCGCGGTATCCACGCTCGTTCCGATCCTGATCCCGGCAATGGTCGACGTCGTGACCCAGCTCGCGAGCGCGCTGCTAATTGCGGCACCGCGCCTACTCGACCAGGGCGTCGTCCTGATCGCCTCCCTGGCTGATGGCGTGGTACAGGCGATCCCGCAGCTGATCGCCGCGGTGCCGCCGATCATCACGCACTTCATGGGCGCATTGACCTCGATCTTGCCGCAGACCATTCTCACGGGCGTCAGCCTGATCGAAA
Source organism: Drosophila incognita (assembly GCA_035042225.1). Classification (NCBI taxonomy): domain Eukaryota; kingdom Metazoa; phylum Arthropoda; class Insecta; order Diptera; family Drosophilidae; genus Drosophila; species Drosophila incognita. Next base: position 17,620 of record JAWNLQ010000383.1, read on the forward strand.
ACCTGGTCGTGGGCATTGTCGATGCGATTCCGACGCTCGTTGCCGCGCTCCCGCCGGTTATTTCGGCGCTGCTCGATGGCATCGTGAAGATGCTGCCGCAGATCATCGGCGCCGGCGTGAATCTAATGGGCGGCCTGATCGACGGCGTCGTGACCGCGATTCCGCAAATCGTGACGGCCATTGTTACTGCCGTGCCGCTCATTATCGACGGCATTATCAGCGCAATCCCGGCACTGCTCGATGGCGGGATGCAGCTCGTGAATGGGCTTGTCGACGGCATCGTCAAGGGGCTGCCGCAGATCATCACGGCGATCGTCGCCGCGATTCCGACACTGCTGAAGTCGCTGATTGCAGCGATTCCGAAGCTGATCGAGGGCGGCATCTCGCTCGTTCTCGGACTCGTTACCGGCATCCTCGAGGCGGCGCCGACCATCATCGAGGCAATTGTCGGCGCGATCCCGTTGATCATCGACGGGCTCGTCAGCGCGATGCCGCTTTTGATCGAAGGCGGCCTGCAGCTCGTGCTCGGCCTGATCAACGGCATCGTCACCGCCGTGCCCCAAATCGTTACCGCCATCATCAACATCATCCCGGCGCTGATCACTGGGCTAATCTCGGCGATCCCGCAGCTGATCGAGGGGGGCATTCAGCTCGTCATCGGCTTGATCAACGGCATCGTCACCGCCGTGCCCCAAATCGTTAGCGCTGTAGTGGCCCTGATCCCGGCAATCCTCACTGGCCTGGCGGCGGCGTTCCCGGGCGTGACGAAGTTCTTCGCCGACACGTGGACGAGTATCACCACAACGATCTCGAATGTGTGGAACGGCGTGATCTCATTCTTCACGAACACGTGGACGAATATCACGAACGGTGCGAAGCTCGCGTGGACCGCGTTCACGACTTGGCTCAGCAGCATGTTTACCGCCACCGTGCAGGCGGGCATGAACATCTGGAACGGGCTCGTTTCGTTCTTCACCGGGCTCTGGGACGGCATCAAGCTGGCGACTCAGTACCAGTGGAACACGATTACCTCATGGATTAAGGGCATCTTCCAGGGAGCGGTGAACAACGCCCGCAACGTATGGAGCGGGCTCACCAACTTCTTCTCGACACTCTGGTCCGGCATCAAGAAGGCGTTTACCACGTTCATCGACTTCGTGAAGACGAAGCCGGTCGAGGCGTTCAAGGGCGCCGTTGACGCGATCGGCAAGGCGTGGTCGGGCATCCAGGAGCTCGCGAAAAAGCCCGTAAAGTTCGTGATTGACACGGTCATAAATGGCCTGATCGGGACGATAAACAAGCTCCCCGGTGTCAACATCCCAAAGGTCGCCCTGCCGCCCGGCTTCGCGCACGGCGGTATCCTCCCGGGCACCTCCCGCATGCGTGACGGCGATGACCAGATCATCGCTGCGCGCCGCGGCGAGGGCATGATGGTGTCCGAGGGTCTTCGAACCCAGCGCGACCGCTCGGCATTCCTCGCGGCAAACGCCGCTGGCCGCCGCGGCGTCGGTTTCGCAACCGCGATCCAGGGCCTCGCCACCGGCGGTCTAATCACCCCGCTGCCAAAGGATGCATGGACCACGTCCCAGCCCTACCATGGTGGGCACAACGGCCTCGACATGGCAGCCCCCTCCGGCACGCCCGTGCAGGCCGCCGCGGATGGAATCGTGCAGCTCGCTCGATCCGTCAACATGGGCGGTAATGAAATCTACGTGCAGCACGCCAAGCTCGGCACGCGATACTCCCACCTCTCGGCATTCAAGGCGCGCGAGGGGCAGGAGGTCAAGCAGGGTCAGATCATTGGCAATGTCGGCTCGACGGGCATGTCGACCGGCCCGCACCTTCACTACATGGTGCACAACCCGAACGACGCCGGGAACGGCAGCGGCTACGCAAACCACGTCAACCCGGCAGCGTACATCGGCGCATACGGCCAGGCATTTGACGGCATCGACATCATCGACGGCCTGATTGACTTCGCCACCTCGAAGCTCGCAAAGGCATTCCCCGAGGGCGGCATGTGGGTCGAGATGGCTGGCGGCCTCATGAAGCAGGCCGTCGACCAGCTCACCATCTGGGGCAAGAAGTCACTGGGTGAGGATAGTGACGATCGCGGACATACCGGCAAGGCGAAGCTCTTCGACAACGGTGGCGTCATGGAGCATGGCACCGCCGGCGTTAACCTCTCCGGCAAGCCCGAGGCCGTGCTCACGAACAGTGAGATGCGCGCATTCCAGGCGCTCGCCGCCGCCGCCGTGAATGGCAATCTCGGACTCGGCGGCGCCGGCGCATCGGGAGATATCGTTTCCGGGCTCGCTCAGGGCATCACAGCTGGCACGGGCCCCGCCGGGCGCGCCATCACCACGCTCTCGACGGCGCTCGTTGATCGTTTTAAGAGCGATCTTGATATCCACTCGCCTTCGAAGGTATTCGAGACGCTCGGCAAGTACATCGGCGACGGCCTCAAGGTCGGCATCGATGGCACAGTCACGCAGACGAGGAATGCGGGCACCCGACTCGCGACCGCGATCACCACCAGCTTCTCGAAGCTGCGCGACGAGCGCTCGAAACTCATGAAGCAGCAGGCCGATCTCTGGGCGCAGGCTCGCGATATCGACTGGACGAAGAATTGGGATGCCGCCCTCAAGAAGGCGACCAAGCTCGATAAGAAGATCACTGAGAACCGCATTGCCATGGCGCAGATCGATGCAGCCATCGGCACCGGTGCGGCATCGCGCCAGAAGCAGGCTTCGCTCACGAAGTACGTCACGACGCAGTCGGCCGAACTCGTCAAGATTGCGGAGCAGCGCACGCTCGTCGCCAAGAAGCTTCAGGCAGCACAGTCCGAGCTCGAGAAAGCCGAGGATCGCCGCGTCGGATGGGCGAATGATATTCAGTCGAAAATCTCGGATCGCGCATCGATCCTCAATCGCTCGAGCGTTGCGGGCATGGCCGAAGTGCTCAACGCGCGTATCAAGGAGACAAACGATTTCCGCAAGAAGATCGACCAGCTCAAGAAGCTCGGCGCAAACTCTGACACGCTCGGCGACCTGACTGAGCAATTTGCTGCGAGTGGGTCAACACGGGCCGCCGACGCACTTCTCGCCGGCGGCAAGACTGGCATCAAGCAGATTCAAGACCTGCAGGCCCAGCTCACGAAGACGGGCGGCGCTCTCGGCACTAACGTCGGAAATGTCATGTACCAGGCGGGGGCGGATGCCGCTCGCGGCCTGATTAAGGGCCTCGAGGCGCAGGAGGCATCGCTCGAGCGCGCCGGCAAGAAGATCGCTGACGCCATTACGAATCAGGTCAAGAAGACGCTCAAGATCAAGTCGCCGTCACGCGTAATGGCGATGCTCGGCTCGTACGCAGGCGACGGCGTGCGCGTCGGACTCGAAGGCTCGGCGGTGAAGGTGGTGAACGCCGCTCGGGCGCTCTCTACTCAGGTTGTTGACGAGATGCGCCCCATCACGCAGCCGCAGAGCTACAACGCCCCGAGCATCCGCGCTCGTGCATTCGCCACGACGCCCGCCGCCGCTGCCGATGCCGCCGAGCTCGCTCGACTCCGTGCCCAGGCCGGCGAGGATGGTACGAGCGCGGGTGTCGTGTTCGAAGAGGGCGCTATCGTTGTTCAGGGCGCACTCGACCCCGAACGCACCAGTATGGCAGTGCTCGACCGTATCGCAGAGGAGTTGGTGGGCTGATGTTCACGGGATATCTACAGCTCGGAGACGTTGAGATCGCGAACACCGATCGCGTCCATGGCTACCTGCACACCGCAGACTGCGTCATGCCATCGTTCTTCCAGGAGCCATGTGGCACGATGCAAGACGCGCTCGGCGACTCGACGTATGAGGCAAGCAACATCTCGACAGCGCCATGGTACGACCCCACGAATGTCAAAGTATCATCGCGCTTCTACGGCGTGCACGCGGTGGAGATTGAGGGCGTGCACGATTCCACGCGCAACGTCGAGGTAACCCAGGCTATTCGCGAAGGTGGCGTCATCGGTGACCCCCGCCATGGCACCAAGGCGCTGAGGGTCAAGGCTCTGCTCTATGCCGAGGGGCAGGATGCGCTCGATTTCGGCCTGAATTGGCTCAACGCTGCGCTCGAACCTGGATCGTGTGGTCAGCACGGCGGAGCCTGCGGCCTGTCCGATGCCGCATTCTTCACGACATGCCCCCCGCCGATGGTTTACCAGCGCATCGCGACGCCGGGCGCGGTCGTGGCGAAGAATTACCTCCCGAATCCTGACCTGGCGACGACCGAGAATCCCATCCTGATCCGAACCAACTTCGTGCGCGACGCAGACTGCACGATGGACGAAGGGGGGGAGTGGGTTGCCGAGAACGCGTTCATCTACCCCTCCGAGGGTGCGATCGTCGGCCTTCCGATGCTTGACGGCTCTCCGTCATTGGTGGAGCCTCCCCGATCTTCAGCTCTCCTCATTCTGCAGGGCATGACCGTGAGCGCAAGCGCTCGCGTCGGCACGGGCAACACTATCCCGCTGCGAGTGTCGCTCAAGTTCTACAGCGGCAGCACGAAGATCGGCGCGACGGTGTATTCGAATCGTGCGACGGCAGCAGGTACCCTGCTCACCGTGTCCACCCAGGTGCCTACGGGCGCCTCTAACGCGGTCTTTACGATCGAGACAGACGACATTCCGATTGGCGAGGCGGGCTTCTTCTCGTTCAATGAGCCACTGCTTGAGACGGGCAATCGGCCGTACTCGGGATTCTTCTCGGGCACGCAGATGGACGTGACGATCCCGCATCCTGAAGACTTCCAGGTCGAGACGGTGGGCACCGGTGCCGCTCGCCATCAGCGGATGACCGGCGAGGGAATCCGCGGTCTTGCCGGAGGTACTGCGAGCTACGTGATCCGATCCACGCGAGGCGGGAAGCCAGCTGCGCGTGTAATCCCCCGCACGTCGGGGTCCGGCCTCGAGGTGGCGATCCCGGCGGAGCTCCCGGCCGGCTCATTCCTCGCGACGGTTCACCTAGACGCGCCGTTGACCGGGGCGTTGACTGAGTTCAGCCGTCGAATCTACGTGCTGTCGCCGCAGGCGACCTCTACCGAGCGGGCGCCGAACGTCGCGGGGTCAACCCCGATGCGCTTCGAGTACGCGGTGACTTCGACAAACCGGGCCTTCGTCGTACATGGCGGGCTGGCGGGCTCGGGTGACATGTGGGTGACCGATCTCGCCTTCTTCGAGACGGGCGTGACCGCGCAGCCGTTCAGTGGAAACACACGCGACGCTGGAAATGAGCCCGCGTTCGGCTACCGCTGGGTGGGGGCGGAAGATAACTCTCCGAGTGAGCGGTTCTCGCGGGTCTGGGTATCGAACCCGGACCCCGACGCGTATGACGCGCTGCTGCGACCCGTTCAGCGCTACATGCACAACGTCGCGGCGAGCGGCCTCACCGTGCGCGACTACCTTGGTAGCCGACAGCGGGTCGGGGGACTCAAGGCTGCAGAAGTCGAGTTCACCATCACTTCCGAGCGCGGGTATATCTACGCTCGTGCGGTGCAGGTTCCCATCGTCACGTCCGTCAGTGCGTACGAGGACGTGCAGCGGAACCTCTTCGTGAACCCAACGGTGGACTTCGCAGGTGCGCCGCGCAAGATTCGGCAGAACCTGGTACCGAACCCATCCCTCGAGACGGCGGTTACCGGGTGGTCGAACTCGGGAGCGGCCTTTAATCCCACAACGGGTGCAGTCGGGGCACCCCCGACGGTCAGCGGCGGCCGCACTCAGAATGAGATGCGCGCAGTGGGATCGTGGGCGATGAAGGCGATGGTCGCCGCAGCGCCGGCGTTCGGCTTCCGCAACCGTGCGATCATCACATGGAGCCAGGTGATCCCGAACGGCTCTCGCGAGGTGATCCCCGGTATCTGGGGAGCCTTCTCCGACTCGATCAATAACGGGATGCGGTTCTACGCGGAATACCGCGTGGGCACGACGGCGGCATTCACGCTGCTTGACGAGGTGGCGTACGCAGACCTGGCGGCAGCGAAGGGCGGCTATTACTTCAAGGCCGCGACTCCCGCAGTGCTCGCAGCCTCCGCTACCGGCACTGTTCAGGTCCGACTAATCCTCGAGTCCAATGCCGCAATCGCCGGGCTCTATGCTGACGCTGCAATGGTTATCGAAGGGTAGATGAAATGCCTACTTACTACGGCCCCTCGGACGGCAGCGCTCAGCTGCGTATGGATATTTCCTGGACGCAGGATATCCCCGGCAACTACTCGACCGTGCGCGTCATTATGTACTACGTCGGGCAGTGGGCGTCGTCGAGCAACTCGCAGGTCGGTGTCGTGGTTGCCGGCGCGCAGCGGTATCTCTACAACGGCGACCTGTCACTCCCTACCGGGACGACGGTGCTTGCCGACACCTACACGCAGGTCTTCCATAACGCCGACGGCACCCAGTCCGTAACCTCCGTCGGTGGCCTGTCAATGCCGTTTATCGGCCGCTCACTGTCGATCAATGTGAACAATTTGACGCTGCCGACGATCCCCCGCCAGCCGAGCGCGCCGAGCGCGCCTCGGGCGAGCTCGATCACGCACAACTCGATGATGGTGCAGTTCGATGCGCGCGGCAGCATCCCGGCGACTCAGTACCAGCTGCAGCGCAGCACGAGCTCGAACTTCTCAAGTCCGACCACCGTTTCGTCGACGGGCACGACTAATGTGACCGGACTCACGCCGGGCACGACTTACTACTACCGTGCGCGCTCCGGAAACGCGGCAGGGTGGTCCAGCTGGGGGCCGACGCTCACGACGTACACGCGCCCGCAGGCGAACACGCCGACCGCGGATACTGTCACGCCGACGTCGATGCGCGTGTTGTTTGGCCGCACCGGGGGGACTGCAGGCTCGACCACGTGGGAGCTGCAACGCAGTACCTCGAGCAGCTTCTCGAGCCCAACGACGGTGACTTCCTCGGGGACCACGAGCGTCACCGGTCTGGTGCCTGGGACGACGTACTACTTCCGTGCGCGAGGGAAGAACAACTCCGGCACTGGTCCATGGTCGGGCACGCGCACGGTGACGACGAGCAGCGTGACTGCGCCGACGATCACGAGCGTGACCTCGAGCGAGACTGGCGCGGCTGCGACGGTGGTGATCAACCCGCAGCAGCAGGTGAGCGGCGGGACATTCACGATCGAGGCCGAGTACCTCGCGCCGCTGCCGAAGCCCTCGGACGGCGACAAGAGCTCGACGGCCACGAGCACCTCGCGCACGTTCTCGGGGCTGCGACCGGGGGCGACGTATCGGTGGCGTGTGCGTCAGAACGTGGGCACGTACTCGACGGCGTGGAGCGCGTGGTTCACGCGAATCCAGCTGAACCCGAACACGCTCGACGCGGCGTACTTCGACTCCACGATGGCGGTAACAGACCCTGAGCTGACCCGCACGAGCGTGACGCAGGACGGCATCGCCGGCATCTCGCAGGAAAATGCGATCTGGCCGAATAAGTGGTCCATCGCGGGGTCGAATGACAGTCAGAGCTACCTAACGATGCGCCGCATTAACGACAATCTCGTCGCGTCGACGGGGAGCCTGAAGTCAGCGCGCGTGAAGGTGATCCGCGCGATCACGTCGGCTCTCGCCGGACCTCCGCAGATCGGGCTCTTCGGCGACACGGGCACGCCAGTCGGCATCCCAATCCTCGGTCTGGCGGATTACACGGCGATGATTTCGATGCGCGCAAGCGTCGATATGCAGATCGAGTTCTACTTCAGCTACCACTCGGCAGACGGCGCGCAGGAGGGTGTATCCGCCAAGACGGCGGTCGCCCTCGTGGGCGGGGCGCCCGTGCAGCGCGTGCGCGCGGCTGGGTCAATGCCTGAGTGGGCAGCTGTCGCGAAGATTTGGATCGACGTGAAGGTCGCACCCTGGGGCGCGCTGTTGGACCTAGACGGTGGCTTCCTCGCGCTGGGCCGACCCGATCGGTACTTCGACGGCGGCTCGCCGGCGACCGACCTCGCGGTGCACGCGTGGGTCGGCGCACAGTGGAACTCGATCAGCACGCGCACGCCGAGGGCGACCCCAGAGGTGGTGAACCCGTTTGCCGACCCGAATTGCCCAGCACCGCCGGCGCCGCCGCGCGCGCCCGCACCGGCGAACGCCTGCATTCCTGCGGTACCTACGTGGCGACGGTACTTCGCCCCCATGGGTGGAGACTCAGTGAGCTCGGCGTTCGAATCATTGTCAACGTTTACCGTGCGCACGGGCGACGTTGCCGATGGGCCCGTGCGCATTCAGGTCTTCGAGAATCCCGACAACCTCTCGCCCGACGAGTTCGTGCCAACCACCCCCGTGTCGGAGCAGTTCATCTCGTATCTACCCGCGCAGTCCGAGGCGGTGCTCGACGCAGTGAGCGAGCGCAGCTTCGGCAGACTGCAAAGCGACGTTGACTACTCGGATATCGACAGCCTCGTCTTCGGCGCCATGGGCGGTCCCGCGACGTGGCCCGTACTGGGTTGCAACATGCCCTATATGATCGTCGCCGACGTGCCCTCGACGTCGCCTATCGGTAATATCGAGCTGGCGGCAGAGCTGACGACTCGGATGGGATAATGCGACCATGCCCATGAACCTGTTCCGCATCCGCCCGAAGGTCGCCAGTGATTGCGTTCAGGGGCATCAGGCGCTGATCTACGACCGCGGCGGGTCGAAGCGCGTCGTTGCCCTGACCGACCTCACCGAGATCAAGTGGGGTCGAACCCTCGACGCGCAGAGCACGGCGTCGATCCTGATCACTGGCGCCGCATGTAGGCGACAGACGGCGCAGCTCGAAAAGATCGAACCGCGCCGGCACGAGCTCGTGATCTTCCGTGGCCACGAGCGCGTGTGGGAGGGCCCAGTGCGCTTCGTCAAAAATGGGCGGGACTCATTCTCCCTGCAAGCCGTTGACGTGCTCGAGTACCTCGAGGGCCGAGCGCTCACGAAGTATTGGCCTGGCCCCGATGGCGGTGGCCCGAAGCTTATGACGGCGCGCGTCCAGGCGATCCTCGCCTATGAGCTGGCGACCAACTACAACGCGCCCGGCGTCACGCCCGTCGCCGGCATTCCTGCGTGGGAAAACGTCTCACCCCCCGCTGCAGTGTTGCCGAATATCGAGGTTCGCGCCGGTGCCATCGAAACGACTGCCGAGACTCTGCCGTTTGAAATGAGCGTGCTTGAGCACCTGCAAAACCTGGCGCGCGGCGGCCTCGACTTCACAACCATTGGGCGCCGCATTGTCGTGTGGGATTCGGCACAGTCGCTCGGGCGCATTCGGCGCCTGACTGAAAGCGATATCTCCGGCGATCCGACGATTACCGCGGATGGTGATGACCTCGTCGGAGTTCAGCACGTCATTGGCCAGCCCGAGGAGAACACACCTGAGACGAGTACCGAGAATGTGGGGAGCTACGTCCGGGCGATCGACTACTACGGCCCGTGGGCGCGCATCCACACTCGATCCGAGGAGGTGAGCGATACCGAGAATGTGCAGACCGTGCTCAGTACGCAGGCTCGCACCCTCTCTGCTGGGAAGAACCCCGTACCGCTGAAGCTCGACGTCGGCGGCTCGGCCTCGCTACATGTCGGCGATACGCTTTCGATTAACGACCTGGTCGCCGGCGTCGACGTTCCCGTCGTGGCGCGTCTACTCGGACGCTCGATCGAACAGACGCAGCGGCTCGTGTCTCTCGAAGTTTCGGAGACGAAAGACGGCGAGAGCATCCAGGCCAACATCGGCAGCACGACTTCAGGGAGCTGAGCCATGGCATACCCCAACATCAAGGCAATGCTCGAGGACATGCTCACTCGAACTCGGCTGATCGAGCGCCAGCTCGCCAGGAAGGCGAACGTTGAGCCGAATCCACCGGGCGGCAAGATTCTCTTTACCAGCCCTGGCGTCTACATGCAGGCTTCGCAGGTTGCCACACTGAGCGAGAGTATTCGCAAGCAGCCCACCGGCGTCGTGCTCGTGTGCGTCAGAGTCTTCGAACGGTAGCGCCGACAATTGGGGATGGCACTTCCATGTCGTCACCAAATCACGGCGCGACCTGCCTGACGGGTACATCTCATTGCCGTTTGCTGGCAATATCGAGAAGCGCCTCTACCTGGCGACCGACACGACCTTTACTGGCCACGCCAATAACAATCAGGCGCCTGCGAATAGGTACGTCTTGCGGCAAATCGTCGCGATTTGAAAACGATGGGGGCATCATGACATTCAAGACTCAGGCCGAGATTCCTGGCGACCAGGCGCTGACAGGCAGGGTCGCGGCGTGTGTCGCCACACTCAACGTCGACGATGACCCATACGAGTGGACGCGACTCCGAATGTGGAAGTTCTCGGCGCAGCCCGGGTGGGACGACGCCTATCGCGGCGCCGAGCCTGATGGAAACGGGCAGCGTGGCGGTGACGAGAACGGCGTCACTGACGAAATGATCGACGTCGCCGTGCGCGCAATCGCAGAACGCGAGGGCCTACTCGTCAGTGATCCGGGTAACGTTGACACCGAAATACCCACGGATGTGAATAGCCCTGTGGATAACCACCCCGAGGAGACTGACCATGAGCCCGAAGAATGAGATCGGCGCCGCCTTTGCTGCCGGTAGCACGATGCAGAGCGCGGCGCCCGAAACCGAGGCACCCTATGTGGCGCCGCCGGCGGCTGACGTGCGCTGCCGTACCTGTCACGTATCCATCCCATCGCAAACCCTGACCGGCGTGTGCATCAATCATGAGGAGCCTCAGTCATGAGCACGACCCCTCCGATTTACTGGCCGCTCTCGCCGGAAATCGTCTCAGAATGGCCCGGCGACCGCGGCGGATGGTGGCACTACGGCACCGACTTCGCTGTGCCAGTAAACACCCCGCTCCTCGCATGCTTCGACGGCGTCATTGACTTCGCAGGTGGCGACGGCGCGAGCGGCCAGATTAGCGGCGTCTGGGCAAACGGCGAGGGCCTGACTGTCGATATCGTACGATCCGACGGTCTGCGGGCGCGATACGGCCACATGAACGAGATCGATGTGAAGGTCGGTCAGCGCGTCACGGCCGGCCAGCAGATCGGCCTATCTGGAAACACCGGATTCACCACCGGCCCGCACTGCCACTGGGAACTTCGCTGGGACGCGAAGTGGACCGGCGGCCTGTGGGTCGACCCTCGCACGCTCAACCCCCTCACCCTCGGCGCATCCGGCGCCGGTACAGCGAAAGGCATCGACATGGTCACCCCCATCAGCTACCAGGACCGCGCCACGCGCACGATCAAGAAGGGCTCGCACACCTGGGCGCGCCGCAAGAATCAGAAGCTCGACAGTCAGGCGAACAACATCGTTGGCGCTCCGGGTCCGTACTCCATCACCGTGCACGTGTATGCCGATGGCCTGCAGCCCGGCGATGTGATCAAGGTCAACCTCAGCCGCCAGGACATGCGGAAGGCCGAGCCCTGGAAGAGCGCATCGCCGCATTACGACGATTATCTGACCGCAGGGCCCGACGGCAAGATTCGTGGAAATGTCGAGTTCAAGCTCGGCACCGCGACGGGTGACGCGATCTTCGTCGCGGTTGCCGTGCCGTCGACCAACAAGGCGCCGTCGGCCAAGATCAGCCTGATCGACACCGACTCGTACAAGTACACCGCGGCGTAATCTCGCGCACCGGCGGCGAGTCACGAGCTCGCCGCCGGTCTTCCCGGAAGGATGGGCGCCATGCCCGACAAGGATTTGCCGAAGAGGTGGCAATTTGCCCTGAAGTCGATCGACGGCATCGCATACGCGCTCGTCGTTGGGCTCGGACTTTCCGGCGCGCTACTCACGCCAGTAACGGTCATCGGATCAGTGGGCGAGCCCCTCACCCTATGGTGGTCGGTGCTCGCTACCATTGGCGGGCTCACCGGACTCGTGTCCCTCTCGCTCGACAAGTATCGTCTCGAAATTATTGCGTGCTGGCCCATGTCGCTCGGTGCGCTCGTGTACGCAGCGTCTATCTGGCTGATCATGTCGCAAGGCAGCCCTACGCGTGCCAGCCAAGCTTTCGGCCTTACCCTGGCTGGAATCATGCTCGCGCGTCGCGGCTTCTCTTTGCTGGCGCATGCGTCCAAGCAGCGCCGCATTCATCTCGCGGCCACGGGCGGAACGCCCTCCGCATCGGCGGGGGGGCGTCGTGGCTGAGTATGTTCCGCTCAGCATCGGAATCATTAGCGCACTGGTGGCGGCCGGCAGCCTGATCGGCACTCTGGTGAAAAACCGAAACGATCGTAGGCTCGGCGTCACGGAGCAGGAGCAGGTCGACCGGCGTGACACTATCGCCGACCGTGATGGTCTTTTTGGTCAACTGCTGAACATGCTCGAGCATGAGGTTGGCGAGCGCAAGGCTCTCGAATCCCGAGTCGCAACCGTCGAAGATCAGCTCGCAACGGAGCGTGACTACACCGACATGTTGCGACACCACATCTACACCGGAGCGCCGCCGCCGCCGCCCGCACGCCCCGGAACTGCACGCACCTCAACCATCGCTCCCCCCGTATAGAAAGGCCCACCATGCCACCTTTTGTCTTCGACGTTCCGATCTCGCTTGTGCTCGGCGTCGTCATCTCCTCGGTGATGCCGCTACTCGTCGGCCTCGTCACCAAGACGGTGACGAACTCCGGCCATCGAGCGCTGCTGCTGCTGGCGCTCACGACGCTCACCGGCCTGCTCACGGAGCTGTCGGCCGCAATTACGGCCGGCACGCCGTATAACCTCGGCATCGGCCTACTGGCAGCGTTCAGCGGATTCCTTGCGGGTGTCGCAATGCACTTCGGCCTATTCAAGCCCACGGGGCTCGCCGACAAGCTGCAGTCGATTGGCGACAGTCCAGAGCCCCAACCGGCTCCGACCAGCGATCCCGAGGCATTCGGCAACGCCGGCGAGCTGATTGAGGAAGATTACGATCGAGAGCTTCGCCGCGGCGACCATCGCGCTGACACGCAGTAGCCGCGCACGCACGAAAAGCGCCCCCGCTCCGAGTATTCGGTCGCGGGGGCGCTTTTATGCCCGGAGATCAGCGTTTAGAACTCGAGATGCTCCGAGATATCTTCGGTATCGAGCAGTGCGCGGCGCAGCTCGTCGATCTTCTTCGGGATGAAGACGCCCGCCGACTCTGGCGACCCTCTCGAGATCGGGTCGCTTCATCTTGCCGATCAGCTCCTCGAGATCGGCGTTCTCTTCGCCGGTGACGGCCTCGGCGTTCTCTTCGCCGGTGACGGCCTCGGCGTTCTCTTCGCCGGTGACGGCCTCGGCGTTCTCTTCGCCGGTGACGGCCTCGGAAGCGATCACAGTGATGCCGTACACGTCGCCGAAGTCACTGATCGCGTCGTGCACGCGCTGCGAGATGGAGCCCAGCTCCACCTCGTGCTCGGCGCTATTGCTGACTTCGGCGACCTTTTCGAAGAGGGCCCTTGCTGCGGCATCCCCCTCCTGGGCAAGGAGGTGGAGCTGCAGCGGGCGGTCTTCGGACACCAGCGCGTAGCCGCGGGGCGTCGTGCCGGGGATATCGAGCACGATCAGGGTTGCAGCGACGTCGCGAGTGTTGCGCGACAAGTCGGCCTCGGCGGTTACGTCGACGCCGATGGCGCGCGCATGTGAGCGAATGAGCGGGTTGATCCACTGGCCGCGACGTGCGACCCGTGCAATTTGCTGTGACATGGTGATTCCTCTCAGAAAGGTTGATCCGAAGCCGGATCGTCGGACGTCCACACCCTGTAGACGCCACGTTTGCCCGGCACACCCTGGGAGCCTGCCGGAAGAAAATGCTCTCGATCGCACGGTAGCACGACGCCCGGCGGCGCTTCGGCAGCCTTCTTCGAGCCAGGCTTCGAGAATGAGCTCGCGCTCGCCACTGACGGCACCGCGAGCGGAATGGCGTCGAGGTAGGCCCACCAGCTGCGGCGGCTCCCCTCGGCCGGCAGGATTGAGCAAGTAGACGTACGCATTCCAGAGCATGCGCGCATCGTCGTGCGCGGAGCCAAGAAGCCCCTTGTTGCACCCGTACTCGCCCGAGCAGAGCAGACCACGCACGCGCCCGCTCTGATGGTTGTGGTCGACGGCGAGGCGGCGCTCACCGGTGGGCTTGCGGCCGCAAATGGCGCACTTGCCACCCTGCAGCGCGAAGAGGCGATCGTACTCGGCCTTGTCGATGCCGTACGTCGCCTCGAGGGTCTTCTCGTGGCTCTTGCCATTCACGCAGCCGCGGCACTGCGTCGCGGCCTTCCCGAAGTGGTCGAGGGGCATATAGGTTTGGCATCCGGCGCAGAACGCGTAACCCTCCGGCGTCGAATCGATGATGACCTTGTGCGATCGCTTCATGCGCGCCGCCTCGGGCACCATGGCGAGCCGCTTCGCCGAAGCCCGCGCCTGCACGTGCACGGGCTGACGCCGCAGCTGGCACCACGTGCAGAAGTGACGCGGCAGCGCTTTGGGGCGCACGCCGCAATCCATGCATGGCTTCGGCTTCTTGCTCACGATGCTTGGCCCGCCCGATCCAACGCCCTGCCGGCGCTCTCCCAGCAGAGCTTGCAGCACTCACTCTCGATCTTCGATCGCAGCTGCCTGGATGCGCCCAGCTTCGTGGTGGGCGCAGCCTTCAGCTCGACCGTTTGCGCCAAATGCACGCGACACCCCGGCTTTGCACGACGAACGCCGCGACGCTTCCCGACCATGAAGTACATATGAAAGCGCCCTGTGCCGCGATCGGATTGAGCAATCGTCCACAGACGCGGGATGGGGCGCTCCATGCCGTAGTGCTCGAGGTCGGCCTCTGGCATGCACGTTGTGCATTCACCCTTGAGCTCAACCTGGCCGTCGCCGTGATCGCTCCTGACCACCTCGCTCGCTGGGCGAAACTTGCCGCACGTATCGCACCTCACGCTCGTCATCGCGTCCACCTCCGATCGGGCACCCGCCGCGCACGGTAGCCGCCGCGGTGGTCATGGGTGTAGAGGATCGAGTGCAGCCACGCCCTCATGAGCGCGCCCGCGCGCGTACGGGTCCACGCCACGGTGAACCATGGCGAGAGGTCGGTGTGGCGCACCTCCGCGACCCATCTGTATTTACCCATCGCTCTTCTCCTCGTGTCGGTGTGGGAATGGTGGCTCGTGAAACGGCGCGTCGTGCAGCTCCCGGTGGTGGCGAAGCAGCTCATGCTCTTCGGTGCTCGGGAGGCCCTGCAGCTCGATGCCGTGCATGACGCGCAGATGCGCCGCGACCGTCGTGATGCCGACCGCTGGCGACACGAATGCGCCGTCTTCAGCGAGGGTCATGGTCTGCACCTCGACGGCGCCGAGCGCATCGATCACGGCGCTGCCGGGGCGATCGGGAGCTGCGGCGTCGGCGGCAAGCTCGACATCTTCGGAGTACCCGACGCGCACTGCGACCTTGGCAGCCTTGGTGTGCGTCACCGCTTCGAGCACGGCGCGAATCTTCATGCCGCCGCGCTTCAGCACCTTCACGACGTACTCGCCATCGAAGTCGTCGGCGCTGTGAATGATGCGACTGCCGACTTCGAGCTCGCCCCAGGTGGTCATGTTCGGCTCGCTCATATCCCCGCCGCCTCTCGGGTGACGATGCGCGCGCGGTGGTGGCGTACAGAGAGCTCCACGACCCGACCAAGCGCTTCGCCCCAATCGTAGTGAGCTGAGTCAATTTCCCAATTGACACCATTTACGACCATGAGTGACGAGCCGCCGCCGTTCGTTCGCAAAGTTGCTTCCACCTCGCCGACCAGGACTGCATACGGTGGCTTAGGCTCATAGAAAACGCCGTCAGCACCAGGGATAGTGGGCTCCATGGGGGGCCGAAATTCACTCACGATTCTCTCCAATTCGCATTCTTCAGACGTCGCTTCACGTCCATGTAGGCGATCTCCATGCCAGCAGTGTGCGTGCGCATGTTGGGTCGCACCTCGCTCATTCCGACCGCTCGCTTCTTCGCGTCTGCAACCATCGAGACGCCGTCGCGTTTGCTGTACTGCCCCGGCCCGCGGCGGTCGACGATGGTGACGTATTCCGTGGGCGCATGCCATGTCGCCGACTCGAACGCGTCACCATCGAAGATCATCTGCAGCCCCTCATTGCGCTCCGAGCTGTAGAGCGCAATGAGGCGGCGCTGCTTCGTGATCATCTCGTCGCCCCCGGCCTGGTGCTCGTGAACGACGCTGAAGCCGGACTTCTCCGCGAGGTTGAGTAGCTCAGCCACGGCGATCGACTTACTCACCGCAGCATCCACGTATCTGTGAGGAAGAGGATCGTCACCGCAAGCGCGCACGCGACGAGTGTGACCAGGATCACAAACCATGGCTTCATGATCGTTCCTCGACGTCGAGCTCGAATGGGATGCGCAGGTCGGGGTCTTTGCGACGCGACATTCGCACCTTGGCGGTGAGGGCGTTCGCGGCCCGACCCTTGGCGAGGTCGATCATGACGAACTCGGCGCGAGCCTCACCCTTCGGCGCATGAATGATCAGCGCGCGATCTTGGCGCACGCGCAGGGGGAAGCGCTCTCCGGTGGCAGGGTCATACCGTTTCGAGCCCGCGTAGAGGGCCAGCTGCTGCGCGATCTTGAGCAGCTGATCGATCTTGCCCGACTTGAGATCGATGATTGCGCGCCGCGCCCGCTTGTCCCCTGGGAGCTTCACCTGCACGATCAGGTCGGTGCGGCCAGCGACTTTCAGGTCGTCGTCAGACGACGAGTATCTCGGAGCCAACGACCTTGGCATCGAACCGTTCGACGAAGAGATTCCATGCTGCCTGCAGGGCGACCAGATCGCGACCGATGCCCGGATACATACCCTCGGATGCCTCGATGACTGCTTCACTGAGTTCGCCCGCGAGCCACAGCTCGAAGAGTCTGTGCATCTCCGTGCCGTAGCTCGCAGCCTCGCGGCCACCCCCGAGCACGAACGCATACTCGGCGAGGTCTGACAGTGCTTTGCGATAATCCTTCCCTGGTTGGTCGACAATCTCGGCGCGTCTCGTCTTGGTGAGCGCATCGAGCTCGCCCGCGGCGATCCGATTGCGCACGATCTCCTCGTCGCTGACGAGCTTCTGCAGCGCGGTGAGTACGCCATTCTCGAGGCCGGCATCTGGCGCCCCCTCAAGAATGAGGCGAGTCTTCCACTTCTCGAGGCCGGCGGTGTCGCCGAGTGCGTCGATGTAGGTCGTGACGCGCGTATACCCCTTCGTCTTCGGATTCTCCACGCCAATCGAATCGGGTGGAATGATCAGGCGCTGACCGTTTCCGTTGAACTTCTCGCCGCGCAGCAGCAGGTCGGCATCCTCCGTCGCCTGAGCGTCGGAGGGCTTCGAGAATGCGCTCATGCGAGATCGAGCCCCTCCTGAATCTTGGCGTCGAGATCGCGCACGCCGGGGTCAAGGTGCACGCGACTCCCGCGATGACCCTCAACGTGCGCGAGATACATCACTGAGCCGATGACCCCGAGGCCCTTGGCGACGGCGACGAGAGCCTGCCCGACGCCGCGGAGAGCTAGAGTCTGGCGATCGGCCGCGCTGTACTGGGGGCCGCCGACACTGTCGAGCGACAATTCTGCGGCGCTGATATTGTTCTGCATGGGAGTGTGGTCCTCTCAATGAGAAGAGCCGCCGCCGGGGCGATCCAGGCGGCGGCTCTTCGTGTGTGGTTAGGGGGTTACTTCTTCTTCTTCGCGGCCTTGAGGGCGGCGCGGCTGCGAGCGTTCAACCACGCGACGGCGGCCTCTTCCTCTTCCTCGCTCGCGTCCTCGAGCACCCATGCCGAGTTCTTGCCCTGACCCTTGTCGGCATCCTGGCCGAGCGTGCCGAGCACCATCCCCTCGTCGGCGATGGCGTGACGGATCGAGCCCTTCACCCAGCCGGCAAAGATGTACACATCCTCATGCGACTCGGACTTCTCGGGGTTGTCGAGGTCGATTTCGGTGACCGTCGCGACGATCGCCTTCTTGGTGCCGTAATCCTTCGTGTCGACCTCGATCTCCTCAGTCGGCTCGATGACGAAGAGGCTGCCGAGATTCTCGTCAACGGTGAGGTTCCAGCCTTCGACTGCGGGGGCTTCAGACGGCTTTGCGAATCCCATGGGGTTCTCTCTTTCTGTATCTGTTAAACGTGTTTCGCTTAACGTGTTTAGCAACGCGAGTTAAGACTACCTCGCTGTGGGCACGGACGCAACCTCAGTCTTCGAGATCGAGCCGTACTTTTTCGCCCTCGACGATGACGCCGGGCATCTCCCTCAACGTAGCGGCAGCCTCCGACTTTCCGCCCGCCAACGAGGTTGGCAGGAAACGCCGCAGGTTCGAAACCGTTGTCGGGCCGTTCTCCGCCAAGTGCACGAGAACCATGTCGTGCGCCTGTTCGATCTCCGTCTCGATGCGCGCAGCGATTGCGATCGCATCGTTGCGCCCCTGGCGCCTCGACTGGGCCTCAAATTGGCGCGCCATTTCCTCGCTCCGCTCCCGCAGGATCGCCGCGCGCGTGGCGTCGGATCGCGAGGTCAGGCTCTCGGCGATGAACTCGTACTGATCAGTGATCTCTACGTCGCCATGCAGCGCCGCAATGAGCGCGGCGAGCTTCTCCTGCAGCAGCACTGAGTGGCCGTCGAGCACCTGCTCCATCGACTTCGAGAGATCACCGATTCGACGCTTCGACTGCGAAGCCGCGGCATACACCTTCGATTGAATCGATTCGGTGACCTTGATCTCGAGATACTTCGAGCCGGGGCGCGATGACGGCTTCGCGAACGCGTTCACGAGCGTCTTCCGCTCGTCACTCCCACCGAAGCCGCCCAGGTCGAGTGGGCGCGGCGCGATGGGGGACACCCATCCCAGGGGCTCGGGCGGATTCTCGCGAGCGTCCCGCCACTCCTCCATGGTGAGTGGGGCGTCATCGAACGCCTCTACCCAGAGCCACCGTTGCGGGAAACCGTCACCATGGCCGGAGAGGATCACGTCAGCCGTTGCGGGCTGCACGCCGGCCACGATCGTCATTCGATATTCCTGCTTGTCGAGCTTGCGCACGCGGGTAATCTCGGCAGCCGTCGTGCCGACGCCGCCGCCGGTCCACATCGTCTTGATGAAGTCTTTCAGCATCGACCCCTCGGCCTGCATCGCAGCTCCGAGCGCGCCAATCTCGTCGACCTCGAAGCGCACGCTGCGGCGAATCTGAATGTGCTCGATCTCGCCCGGGCGCCGCGCCTCGTCCTTCTTCTTCGGCTGCGACATGGTGAACGCCTGCACGAGGCCCTGTGCCGTCGACACTGTCGTGACGTACGGCTCGTCGGTCAGCTTCTCGGCATCCGGGTGGAGTGACACCTGCAGCCAGTCGGCAGCAGCGTTCATGGCCGCAGACTTGCCGCCGCCCGACGCGGCTGCGATTGCCACGTAGAAGTTGAGCCCCGCAACGCTGCCGACGAGCCCGGGGAGCACGAGGTGCGGCGGCAGGTAGCTGGCGACGATCACCAGGGAGCACGCCAGCATTGCGTCGGGAGAAACGAGCCGAGCGCGCGCAAAGTCTCGACATGAGCGCAGGATGGCGGTCTGCGTCCAGAATTCGTCGTCAATGGCGCGCTCGGCCCATTCGAGCGTTGCGGCCTTGTCGCTCGACGAGACGGCGCGCACAGCCACGGGGAACGACCATGCGAGCGCGCGGTCGAACTCTTTCGGCCGATCTTTCTGATCACCGTTGCGCACGTAGACCGAGCGAGCAATGTCGATCGCGCGGCGGAGTGGCAGCTGACCCTCGGAGCCGAGGTCTTCGATGAATGTCGCGAGCATCGAGATGCACGCCGTCGTGATGTTCGAATTATTGCGGTCAGAGTCGCCGAATCCGAGCACGGCCTTGCGCGCAGTGGGTGTCAACTCTCCGAGCGTCTGCTCGCTCGTGAGATCGTCGACGTCGAGATCGTGCTTGTCGAGCCAGGCTTCGAGCATCTCGTCGGCCTGGTCGCGACCCTCCGAGCCCAGTGACGAGGAGTTGTCACCGAAGAGGCCCTCGGGACGCGTCGCGAGCAGTGCATTCGCCCATTCGATTGGCAGCTCGGGGATATCGTCAGGCGTGATCGAGCCGAGGCCCTTCGCGAGCTCGCGGTGCCCCTTCTTCTTCCGCTCGTCATACACCCGGTAGATTCCACCCTCGGGGTGCAGTGACCCGGCCTCGAGGGTGTAGCGGTGCTTCGGGCGCAGAATCTCAACGCCGGGGACTGCTTCGCCAGGCATGCGGTCCATGACCTCGTCGGTGTCCATGCCCTCGGGGAGGCGATAGAAGCGCTGACCAGAGATATCGGCATAGCCGCGCGAGCTCGTTCGGATTGTCGCCGGCAGGGACTCGGATGGGTGATCGAGCCCCATCGACTCGGCGAATGCGACGAGATTGTCCCAGCCAGACTTTACGTGCCCGGCCTTTGAAACATAGTCGTCGACGTCGAGCGCGAGAACGTTGGGTGGCAGGCGCACGCCGGTGTTGCTTTTGGCGTGACCGGGCGACTCGAGGAACGATCGAATCTCCTCGGTCCACGCTTCGCGGTTCTCTGCGAGCGCGAGCGCACCCGCGGTGCCGCCGGTCATGCCATTCGGCGGGGGCTTCTTCTTGCCTTCGGGCAACGGCATGGGGAGCCACCCCATACGGAGTAGCAGCGGAGCCGTTGCGTGAAAGCCTCGGCGGCGCTCAGACATCGGCGCGGCGCCCGCCGCGGTTGAGGAAGCGCTTATAACTCGCCATTGAGGTGCGTAGTGATCGTGGCCCCAGCTCGATCAGCTCGAAATCTCCGGCCTCGACCATCTGGCGCGCCTTTTGCTTTTCGCACCCAAGCATTCCCGCAAGCTGATTCATGTCGATCAGATTGACCTCGTCGGCCTCGGAAATCTCGAGTTGGCTCGGCTTGCTGCCCATGTTTGTCTCTTCTCTCGACCGCGCCCGGCCGTCTCATTCTGCCTCAGCAGCGTATCGAATAAGTGATGTTAAAAGCTAATAGTCGGCGTGTTGTGATGCTACGGAGTACAATCTCGGCTGATGCCACTGGCACGGTGACGGCGCGCTGCACACCGAGCATTTGTCGGCCCATGAGTTGACGTGCGCAATCGGAGCATCGCGGTGCGACAGCTCGCGGGCACCGGTTCGGTGAGCCGCGGCCGCGATGCTGATCGAGAGGTCAAACGGAATGGCGTCCGGCTCCTGACGCGCCGCCCCACGAACCGCGCGCAGCTTCGACCCTGCCAGCGTGAGCAGGCCCCACCCCTCGGGCAGCTCCTCGATCTTCGCTATCGACTTATCAGACGTAACGAGCCAGTTGAAGTGGGCGAATCTCGTGAACGCCTCGCTCTTCCATGGCTGCTTCAGCTCGGAGAGCCAATCGGATCGGCTCACCTTTACCTCGTGCCAGTGCATCGCAAGGGCTGAGCCGTATGGTATTCCGGGGTACTTGTCCAGCGCGATGAAATCGGCAATGTTGTTGGAGGTCGCATGGCCGAGTTTGCGGCGCACATGCTCCGCTCGCACGTACCGATCGGCGATCGAGCCCTCTCGAATGCGCGTATATCGCTGCATGAGGAGGTTGAGCATTTCGCGCTCGGTGCTCATGCCGCGCTCCGCAGGTGGTCGGTAATGACGATGGGCTGATCGAGGATGCGGCGCATCCAGCCCAGAGTGTCACGGCTACCGCTATTCCCGACGATGCGGTGCACCGACTTGGTATGCAGATTGAACGTGCGCGCGAGCTCGACGTGGGGGCAGCCATCGGCGAACATCTCGTGCATCTGCTGGCGCTCCTCGTCGGTGAGCCGATGGTTCTGCTTTTTCATCTCGACCGGCAGCCATCGAACCACCGTGCGCTCCGAGACGTCCAGCTTCGCCGCAATCTCGCGAGCGGAGAGCAGCCCCTCCTTGCGGAGTCGAATTGCCTCGGCGATCTTCTCAGCACGCAGCGCAGCGTACTCGCTGCGTGTCATGCCCGCTGCGGGGCCTCGGGTGCTCACGACTCCCCCCTTGTGCCACGGAGACTCTCGACAATTTCCGAATACGATCCGGCTCCCGTCTGTGAGATTCTGACCAGCGCCTCGGCAGCCTGGGCGACCGCAGAGCCGAAGCGTCGGAAATCCTCACCTGCGCGATCCAGGTGCCACTCCAAGAGCGACTGGCCACTCTGCGCAAGTTCGGTCGGCGTAGGGTTCCCAATACGCCGCTGCGCCGCTTTCACGTCGCGATCGAGCTGGCGTCCGAGGCGCTGAAGCGACGCGGCGATTTCCGCGTCGAGGTCGAATACCGATCGCCGACCAGGGCAGTGATTTGCCATTTCGACTCCCCAGGGGTGGGGCATGTGATCGAACTTTCGAATGCAGCCAAGCTCGCGTCGTGCGGCGTTCATCGTCGCACGCTCCACCACGGGGCGAGCTTGTACCCGCGATCGTGCAGCAGGCTCAAATCCGCCGCAGTCACCGCATGCTGCGCGACGATCCTGGCGAGAAGCTCGGAATCCTGCGGGGTGACGCCAGCAGCGTGCAGGCGCGCGCCGGTGAGAATGATCTGAGCAAGCTCTTCGTCCTGCTTGTCGAATGAGTACGCGCGGTTCACGAGGCCGCGCGCGCTCTGCACCGCCTGCTCGGTCTTGCTTTTTGGCTCCGGCGTGCCCTCGGCAGCCAGTCGCACTTTGGCGCGCCGCAGCAGCTCGTACGCGACGTTGTCGCGCCACTTTCGAATGATGTTCATGGTCTTCTCTCTTCGGGAGGGCCCCGGCGAGCACGCCGCCCGCCGGGGCTGTGAACTACTGGTTTGGGCACACCTTACGATGCTCGGTGTCCCACGCGATCATCTCGGCGACGCTCACGTTGCGCACCTCAGCACCGCAGAGCTTGCACTCCATCGAGGCGCTCATTTCAGCAGCTCGTAATTGTCGAGCTTCTCGGCCTCGACCTTTTCCTGCCACGCGTACCACTCGGAGCGTGGCACCTCGCCCCAGGCGACGCCGTCTTCGCCCGTGTCTTTCATGGCGCCGCGGCACTCGAATGCTGACCAAGCGACCCACACCTCGCCGAGGTCGGTGCGAAGTACGAATGTCGGCCAGTAGAGGAATCCCTCACCCCAGTACATCTCGTCGACGCCGATGGGCAGCGGCTCGAGGCTCTTGAGTGACAGCTCGGCGAGCTCGGCGCGGCGCTGCTTACCCTCTTTCGTGGCGAGCTTCGGTTGCCACCAGCGGGTTTTCGAGTCGAGGCGCCAGCCGGAGCCCTCCGGGGGCTGCTCGTTGATGCTGCAGCCGATGCCAGAGGCGTGGGAGCGTCCGACGACCAGGGGGCGATTCTTGAAATCCTCGCCGTAGCCGGGGTGGCGCTGACCCATTGGGCCGAACTCTTCGGTCATGCGCGCCTCGTACGCTCGGCGCTTCTCTTTGATGGCGGTGCGCTCGGCGTGCACCTCTTTGAACCACGCGACCGCGCGCGGGTCGCTCGTGCGGTAGATCAGCTCGATGCTCATGCGCCGGCAAACTCTCCGCTGAGGGCGCCGTACGCGACCTTGTCGACGTGGGAGTCGGTGTGCGTCGGGCTGTACGCCAGTCGGGATACTTTGGTCAGCGACATCATCTCAGCGACGTCGAACGCGGTGTAGACCCGGTTGGTGATGTGCAGCTCGCGCGCGGTCCACAGCGCGGCGATCCGCTCGTGATTCTTCTGCGCATCGCCGTACTCGGCCTCCTTGGTTTCGGTCAGCTTCTCGTCGGCGTCATCGAGCAGCTCGCGACGTCGGGCGTACGGCGCATCGCTCTCCGGCTTCGCCTTGCTCGGCGCAAGCGTAGGTACGTCGCCCGGGACCTTGAGGCCGAGATCGTCCTCGACCACCTCGGCGACGCCCAGCGCCTCGTGCTCGGCCGCGATGACGGCCTCGGCCTGCTCGCTCAGCTTCGTCGAGCCGTCGACGGTGGTGGCCTCAGGCTCGGCGGGCGTGCTGCCCTTGCGCGCGTAGCCGGGGGTCGGGATTGCGATCGTGTCGGTGTCGGTCTTTGCCATGGGTTTCTCTCTTCTGTGATGGGTGTTACGCGTTACGGATGGGGACTTCAATGCGATTGCGCAGCCAGTGCGCTCTGCCGCCGACACCCCAGTCGCCGCGGAGCTCGATGTGACTGAAATGCTCTCGCGTCTTTGGGTAGTCGGGTGAGCGGCTGCCGCTCCACACAAACCATGCGGTTGTGAATGCGCGATCTCGGGTCAATCTGCGGAATACGACTTCACCATCGAGCGTGCCGACGATCCAATCGCCGTCACGATACGCATCGCAATCCGCGAAGGTGTAGACGCGCTCTTCAGCTTCAGTCTCGGCCACGGAAATTTACCTCGATCGAGGGGTAGCGACCGCTGGCGTTCGCAATAAAGCCATCAACCAGTGAGTCGGTGATAACGCCTACTGACTTCGCCAGAGCCTCGCGCACCTGTTCGCGAATCTGCGGAGCGAGCCGAGCGATCTCTTCGGCAACGACCGCCTTGGCCTGCTCTTGGATGCTCTTCTCGAGCAGGTGGCTGAGAAGAGTCTTTTTCTCGGAGCCATAGCGACTAGTCTCCACCTTCTCGCTCAGCGCTGCAGTGACGAACTTCTCCATGATGTCGCTGTTCGCGAGCGAGGCTAGCACCTCTGCCTCGACGCGTGCTTGCACGCCCGACTCGACGATCTTGCCGAGATCGGATTCCATATTCGATGCCACGATTTTCTCTCTTCTGTGATGGTGGGAGCGGGGCATCAGCCCCGCGACCCTTCGGTGATGGTTTACGCGTCGCGCCAGCGGAAGTCGACGGCGAGTTCGGGGTTCTGACGCAACTGCTCGAGCAGCACCTGATCGCCCGACTCGTTGATGCAGACGGCGTATCGCTTGGTCCTGTTGTCGATGATGCGATTGCCGATGCGCTCGAAGCGCGGCGGGTGAGTCGGGGTCATGTCTCTGCTCTCAGTGATATTAAGTGATATTAAGTGGTATTAAGACGTTTTAAAGCATATTAGTAACGTAGCTCGCGTGCAACCCCACGCGCCGGCGCGGCCCGATGCGAGTCGGCATCGCGATGCTGAGGCGCTCGCGCTCGCCGTGCCGGCCCATCCGCTGCGGGGTGCCTGCAGGCCGGCGCCTCTCTTTGGCGCGAGCGAGCGCATCGCCCGACACCTCAACGCCGGCCAGCGCGGCACTCTTGAGCTCGAGGAATGCGAGCGCCTCAGTGCGGTACGCCATCTTCGCGTTGCTCGGCCGCCCATCGCCGAACACGCGACGCCAGGGGTTCATCGCCCCTCACCTCGCAGCCACTCGGCCACGGCGTGCGCGATATCGTCGGCCTGCTGGGTCCGGTTCTCCCAGGTCTCCCAGAGCGCGCGAATCTGGTCTGAGATCACCTCGGCGAGCTTCGTCTCGTCTACCTCGACCGGGGCGGCGAGAGCAGCGTACAGCCGGTCGACCGTCTCTTCCATCGTGTACAGGGCAGAACCCCACTCGCTAACGATCTTGCTCACGGCCATGCGCTGAAGTTCGACCGCAGAGACACCCATCTTCGCCGCGACCTCGTGCGCGAGCTGACGATCGACCCACGCATCGTCGCCTGTTACCGTTGCCGCATGATCCTCGGACTCGGCCTGAGCCACCGGGAAGCCTCGCGAGATCCACGCGAACTCCTGCGCTGAGACGACGTTGCTCGCCAGCGTCTCGGCGTCGACGCCCGCGGGAACGTCAGCCCATACGTCGGAGATGCGAGCTGCGGCGAAATGTACGAGCTCGGCACGGAACTCGGGATCGAGCCGCTTCCCGGGCGCCGGTGACTCGGCCTGACGCTCCTCGGCATCGTGGTGCTCATCCGCTGGATCGGCGGACGCAGACACTGAGAGCGCCGCTTCGAGAGCAACGCGTGCGGGTGTTCGAAATTGCGCATCAAACTCGTCCCCTGAAAGCACCACAGAATTGGGTACGCCTCCAGAGTCATCAAAATACATAGCCAGCGCTGCAGCTTCGATCTGTTCCTCGGTCGCGCCACCCTGCACGCTCGGAGCGTCGGCGAGTATCCGAAGCAGCACACCCGTCGGGTACCCTTGCCGCGTCAGCTCGTCAGCCTCTGCTCGCGCACGCCTGAGCACATCGTCGGTCGATCCGCGAGTCGGAACAGTTCGCGGCCCGCACCACTTCGGGTCATACGAGTGCGGCGGGCCGTCGCAGCTGCACGATTCGGTCGCGCCACCCTGCACGGGTGTCTTCTGGTTCTCATTCATCGTCGTGCTCCTCGCATGTCTGGCAGTCGTTTTGGCATTCAGGGTGGTCCCAGTGGGCGCAGTTCTCGCAAGCTCCACACGGTGCCGATAGGTGACACGAGCAGTTGTGCTGATGCGTGGGAGGGGCTGCGAGTGACGCACCCCCCGGCCGGTGGTGCAACACGCAGTCCAGCGACAAAACGCTTGCGAAATCCAAGAGCTTGCACTTGCACCCCTGCGCAATCATGCCATCGCGCCAGTCGCTCGCTCGCGCCTCGTGGCTCTCGCGATAGGCGGCATCATTCGCCATCATGTGCCCATGGGCATCGGCCTCGGCCGAACCGTCCTGCACCCACCATTCGGAGCGCCAACCACATACGCAGGTAGCGACCGTTCCCCGGTGACCCCGGACCGTGCCGTCTGTGGCGGCCACCTCGTGCGCGGGTGTCTTCTGGTTCGTCATCGCCCATTCCTCACGATCTCGACGGCTCGCTTGAGCCCGTTGATGTAGGCGTCAGCGCCGGGCGCATCCGAGTCAGTGTCGCCGATCTCGCCCTCGATCTCTGCCGTAACATTGCGGCCGCCGGTTGTCTCGAGCGCGATCTCCACGAGTGACTCGATAATCTCGTCACTGTCGCGAGCGAGCTCGAAGTCGGCGAGCTGCATCGTGCCGTAACCCCATGCCGAGTGGTCGCGGTTGCACCAGTACATCGAGTCGCCCAGGTACTCGCCGAACGCGACCCGCAGCGACTCGGCGGCGTCGGTGGGCTCGATCGTGACGGTCTGCGTGCCGCCCATGTAGGCGATGACCTGACCGGGCGCGACCGTCTCGCCGTCGGCGACTGCCGGCGTGACGTGGTGGAAGCGCATCGGCGCGGGCCTTGCCGCCTGCTCGATTCCCAGCATCGCAGCCTCAGCCTCGGCTTCCAGAAGCTCGCGCGACTCGGGATTCTGCCCCGCGAATTGCGCGGCGCGCATCTGCTGCGTCGCCCACGCGGCGATGAACTGCTCTCGCATGCTCACTTCGTCACCGTCTTGGTGAGCGTGACGGTCTGGGCAGAGCCGAAGCTGCCGCCGCGCGTGCTCGCGACGGTCCAGCCGCGGCGGAGGTGGCGATTCAGCTTGGCTTCACTGAGGCCGACGCGGATGGTCTTGGTCTTGATCTTCGTTTTCTCAGACATGATCTTCGCCTTTCTTGATGGAGAGCACGCGCCGCGCTTCGGCGAGTGCAGTGTTGGCGTTTGCGACTTCGCGCTCGAAGCCGAGCGCCTCTTCGTGCGGGTAATCGCCCAGCTCGTCGAGTAGCTGCTGAGTCTCGGCCATGAGGCGCTTGACGGCCAGCATTTCAGGGCTGTCAAGCTCGATCGTGCGCATCGTGGCGATGGTGGTGAGCTCTTCGATGGAATCGGGCGCAACGCGCGTCCGTACGTGCTCGCAGCCCTCATAGTGCGTTTCGTGTGCGCGCAGCCACGCGGCGCCCTGCGTCTTCAGAAACGGCGGGTTTGGGTCGCCGGCATCGATGCGCTCGGCGACCTCGTTGGCGAGGTCGCAGGGGATGATTCGAGCCCACGGGCCGTCGTCACCGCCGCTGCGGATCGTGATACCGACGCTCGCGGCCATGAAATCGACGTCGCGGCCACGGGTGCGCATCTCGTTGTCGAACGTGCCGAGCGCGAAGCGTGCCGCGCGCTCGTCGGCGTCGGTCCAATGCGCCAGGGCTTCGAGCGCCTCGCCGCTCATGTCGCTCTCGTGCGTGTTGAGCCACTCGATGCCGGGCTTCTCGCGGTCGAGGTAGGGGCGCGACGCGTCGCTCTCCCAGTCGAACACGAAATCGGCCACAATGACGTTATCTGCGGCGAGCGCGCGCAGCTTCTCAATGGGGTGGGTCATGATGTCTTCTCCTGAGCGGCTTCGATCTCGGCGATCTGGGTGGGGAACGTGGTTGCGATCCACGCGCGCTCGACACCACTGGCGAGTGGCAGGTATTCGCGCACGTAGTCATCCCAGAGATCGTCCATGCTCTCGTACTCGCGAGCGTCGACGATCTCGGGTCGGCCGAGGATGTGAGTGCCGCCCTCACCGACGAGCACGAACGCCTCCTGCTGCACGTCGCCGTGGGGCCCGATGACGACGCCGGCCCGCGTGAGCGCCTCGAGGAAGTTCTCGGCAAGCTCCTTGTAGTGATCGACGAGCTGCACGAGCGAATCGACGGCACTCTCGGCCTCGCTGAAGTCGTTGCGGCGGAAGTCGGTGAGCGCTTCGCTGGCGATCTTGTGGTGATCGTCGCTCACTGGCAGGCTCACGCTGCTCGAAGAGAGGGCGCTGAGGTAGACGAGCGCGCGATCATGCTCGGAGCCGTTGCGCAGGGCCTCGATCTGCTCGGCGCGAAGCGTTTCCTGGGTGCGGATGGGGGGCAGGGTGTTCATGACTTCATCTCCTCGGGTGCGACGTAGCGGGCCCAGACGCGGGCTGCGCGGGAACCTTTGACGCCCTCGACGCGAACCTGCAAGCCGCGAGCCTTCAGGCGAGCGGCTGTGCCGGTCGAAACGTCTTCGGCAACGATGGCCCACTCGTTTGGGTGTGCCTTGCGGTCTTCGGCGACGGCGGCCCAGTCGCGCTGGGGGGCGCGGCCCGGGGGCGGGGTGGCGATCTTGCTCACGATGCGGGCTCCTTGTAGGGGGTGACGAATGCGGGGACGCGAAGCGCCTTGACGCACTTCGTGCAGCGCTCAGATACGCGGGGGGTGGTGGCTCCGATGTGCAGCGGCAGCGATCGCACGATCGTGCCGGGAACGATGTAGCCGCAGAGTGCAACGTGCTTCCACTCATACTTGCCGACGCGCAGGCGCTTGGCGAAGACGTGGTGCTTCGGCTGCGTCTCGTGGTGCGGGCCGTTGAATCGACCGCGCCGCATCCACACGGTGCGACCCTCGCGAATGTATCCCGCGATGCGATCCATGCGCGCCGAGTCTTCGGGCAGGACGTCGTAGCTGTTGTTGGGATGCTCAGGAAGCATGCGCTCAGCCTTTCTTCTTGGCGAGGCGCTCGCGCACTTCGCGGGCCTTGCGGCGCTGCGCGAGGTACGCCTCGCCGCGCTCGTCGAGCTGGGAGGTGCCAGTGATCCACTTCACCAGCAGGCGGTCAGCCTTGCCGGTGCTCGGGTCAATGTCGCGCGTCAGCGCCTCGACACCGAAGCGGCGGCGCAGATATGACGCGGAAGACGTGGCGACGTTGCGCGCGGCGATCACTGACTCGTTAGGGGCCTCGACGGAGAGGCGAGCCATGATGATCGACCAATTCATCGGCTTCGGGCGCGGTGCGGGCATCTCCTCCCGCTCGAATGTGGGGGTATCGTTTTCGTTCATGTCACTACCTTAGCTCAGTTGCACACTTGCACTCTGGGGGTTTACTGGGAATCTACGGCCTTGGCGAAGCACGTCTCGCACAGCTCGGTGTTCTCGAACACGTGCAGCTCGGAGTCGTGCTCGCCACACTCGGGGCAGCGCAGGCGGTCTTCTTTGAATCGCCCACCGGCGCCGGGCGTGACGCCCAGCACCCAGTACAGCACCTCGCGCTCTGCGAACGTCGGCGCGAACGCGATCCGCTGCTCAATCTCGGCGCGGGTGCGCATCGGCGGCTCGGCCGGCGCGGTGTCCTCCCGCCGTTCGCCACGGCGGAGTGTCCGTGCGACGAAATTTGCGGTGGGGTCAACACTCTTCCGCTGCTTCTCGCGGCGCAGCTCGCCGGCGCGCTCGATGCGGCGCAGGACGCGGCGGGCGTGGATGATCATGACGCGAGCGTTTTCAATATTCGCGTCTGCGGCCATATCCCACGCCGCAGAGTATGCCGCTGCTGCGCCATCACCTGCCAGGGAGCGCAGTTCGATCGCTCGCAGCCATTCGGTCGCGGCGTTCTCGAGCTCGTAGATCGTCGCCTCGGTGCAGTATTCGCGGAACGCGGTGAGGATCAGGTTGGGTCGGTTCGCGTACTCGGGGCGGGGGTTGCTCTCGTAGAACTCGTTCCACCTCCGGTGAAACCGATCTGGGCGACTGCGATTTGCCAGCACCCACGGATACGGATCGCAGCTCTTCGACTGGCTGGCGAGCGCGCGGGTCGCGGTGGGGCGTGGGGTGGTCATTATCCGATCCTCTCGGAGTAGGGGAACCGACCGCCGCGCTTGGCGACCTCGGCATTGGCTATTTGGCGCACCTCTTCGAGCGTTTCGGCTTCGACGATGAAGCTATCTTGAGCCTCTTCAGGGGTGTCGATGTTGAGCGTGTAGTTGATGCGATATTTCATCGTCACTGCTCCTTGGTGTCGAGGTAGCGGCCGAGCGCGGCCTGAATCGCGTCGCGCTGAGCTTCGAATCCCGCCTCGTCGTCCGGGTGGCAGTTGGGGATTACGTCATCCGTCAGCGCCGTCGCCCACTCGCTCGCGGCGTCGGCGAGGATTTCGAGGTCGGCGGCGGTGATGGGCTCGGCGCGGCCCGCCGCGACGTCCTGCGCAATGAGTGCGGTGATGGAGTGTTCGGACTCTTGGGGGTTGCTGAAAATCTCTCGTGCAACTTCGATGGCGGGGCGCTGGGCGCGGAACTTCGCGAACGCGTCGAGCGCGGCGTCAGACGGCTCCTCGGTGAGCGTGTTGTCGGCGCGCCAGGTTTCAAGCACTTCGTCATCGGGCATATCGAGGCGGTCGCCCGCGATGTACGCCAGCTCTCCGGCGACGATCGTGTGGGGGCGCGCGTGGCTCTCTGCGAGTTCGATGACGTCGTCGCGACCCTCCCAGTAGGCGGCGGTCTGGTTGTCGGTGGTCGTGGTCATGATGGCATCTCCCAATCGAATGCAACGGGGCGGGATTTCGGGTCGGTTTCGTGCTGGGCGATGCATGCGGCGACGTACGCATCGAGCTCGTCGTCGTTCAGCCAGCGGCTCGGGCCCCACGCGAAGCCGAAGCCATCCAGGGTCAGAATGCGGCCCTCGGCGTCGGCGGCGAATGCGCACGTGTCACCGTAGCGGCCGCGCGAGAGCGTGAGATGCTCGAACGTGATCGGCTCGGCATCGAGAGGGCTGTAATCGACGGTCATCGGCTCACTCAGGGCGTAGAGCGTGCGCCGGGTGTCGGTGGTCGGGAGGTTGTGCGATATGCGCGTAGCGGTGGTGGTCATGGTTACTCGCCTCGCTCTTCCATGATGCGGTCGGCGAAGTCGTTGCCGATCTTCTCCCAGAACTCGTCGGGCTCGTCGGTGATCCACTGCGCATTCGCGCGGTAGCGGTCGGCGCTCTCGGTGTCATCGTCGAGATCGGCGCTGTCGGCACTCTCTTCGAGGTAAGCGATCGCGGCGGCGTGAAGCGTGCCATCGTTCTGCGGCAGGCCATTCCATTCAAGCAGCGCTGCGAGCAGAGCGTCGCGCAGCTCGTCGCGGGTGAGCGCGATCATGCCGCGCTGTCCGGTGAGGGCGTCGGCGTGGGCTCCGGCAATGTCGTTGATCGAGGTCATGATGCGGCCCTATCTGCGGCGGGGTGGACGGTGATGGATGCGGCGAGCGCCGCGTACTCAGGGAACTTGGCGCGCTGATCGGCGTCGGCAGCGCAATGGGCGTTCCACGCGGTGATGGTGCGCGGGGCGCGTAGCGGGCGCTGCTTGTGGGGCAGTAGCTGCGCGCCAGTCGCGGCCTCGCGAGCGATGGTGGTCATGCGTTTTGGTCCTCGACGTAGTAGCGGAATCCGCGCGAGCCGTTGCCGGCGTTCCATGCAGCGGCGACGGCGTTTGCGTCATAGCGCGACTCGTACTGTCCCATAATCGACGGCGCAAGGTCTTTGTTGCGCCCCGTACCCTCGCAGATCACCCAATAGCGGCAGGCGGCCTCGCGCTGGGCGCGGTCGGCTTCGAGCGCCTCGATGTACGCCTCTGCCGCTTCCATTGTGTCGGCGTCCGAGTAGTCGACCTCACGCTCGCGCTGCCATTTGTCGCGGGCTGCCGCGATCTGGTCGGCTGGCGCGGGCTTCGCGAAGAGCTCGACGAGCTTCGCGCCGAGTGCTGCCCAATCTTCGGGGTGGCCGTCGATTAGGGTGTCGCCAAGCCAGATTGCGTGGCCGTCGTTCGTGTTGCCCTGGTTGTCCTCATACTCGCCCGGGGCGATCACATCGGCGACGGCGAGGTTGGTGGGGATGGTGCCCCAATACGTGTTATTGCTCATTGCATGCCTCCTGGGGCGTTGTGGTCGTGGCGGCGGGGAGCGCTGAGGCTCCCCGCCGTGGGGTGTTTAGCGGAGCGGCAAGTTCGGCTGAATCAGTACGGTCAACTCGTCGAACGTGACGCGCATCGGGCCGGGCTTGTCACTGCCCTCGAAGCCTTTGCCTGCTTCCATGTAGATGGGTGCCTCTTTGCGGTGACGCTTCGCGAACGTGGTCACCTTTTCGAGGCGTGCCGGGTTGATCATCTGGGTGGTGACCTCCTCGGCCGGCTCCCAAACTTCGATCAGGCGCTCGACGGGCGGGAAGTTGCCGCCGGTCGGGTCGAACGACTGTGAGCGCTCAACCTTGCCGCTGAACACGATCGCCACGGTGACGTCGCCCGCTACCGGGTCGCCACCCGCGTAGCGCGGTTCGAGCCACTCTTGAGAGACATCGACGCTGTACAGATCGCCGACAGTAGCGCCGCGCACGTGACGCAGCTTCGACGCGACAATCTTCGACACCCATTCGACTGCCTCGCGCGGCAGAAGAATCGCATCATCGCTCGACTTCTCGACTGCGAGCGGACCCTCGGAGGGGCGCGTGATGGCGAACCGCCCAACGGTGTATCGGTCGGTCGCCAGCCAGTGATCGTGCGTGACCTGCGCGGCCGTGATGACGGGGGTCACGTCA
Organism: Drosophila incognita; assembly: GCA_035042225.1. NCBI lineage: Eukaryota > Metazoa > Arthropoda > Insecta > Diptera > Drosophilidae > Drosophila > Drosophila incognita. The sequence continues at coordinate 50,722 of JAWNLQ010000383.1, forward strand.
TCTTTAGAGATGTGCGGCAGAACGGCGCTCGCGGCGGTGATCGCGTTGGCGAGCGGGAACGTGTGCGATACGGTGCGCAGCGTTGCAGGGGCTTCGGTGTTGGTCATCGTGAGGTCCAATCTCGGGGCTTCGGGGTGATGCTTCTAGTTTAGCTCACTTGCACACTTGCACTCTGGGAGTTAGCTGTGAGCGGGGCGCTGAGCGCGATCGACTTGGATCGCTGCCGTTGCGAAGTTAATGAGGTTCTGCACCTCGGCCGGCGTCAGCGCATGACGCGTGAGGTTTGCCGCCATCTGCTCAGCGATCTCGCGCGGGGTGCTCGGGGGTGCGGCGGCGTGACGCGGGGCGCTCGGGGGAGCGTCTTCGCGGGCGAATGCGGCGCGGATCGTGCCGCCGCTGTGTCAGCGCTGAGCGGGGCGCTCATCTCGCAATCGAACGGGGTGCGCTTGGCGTCTTCGCGCTCGGCAGCGTCGCGGGTTGCGATCTTGACGCATTCAGAGCACGGGCGCGACGGCCATGGCGCGCCGCTGCCGGGGGGATGCATGCGTGAGACGGTGACAATGTGGCCGCAGATCGTGAGGCAATGCGCGCCGGGGGTTGGGCTGGGGTCATCGGTGTAATGGTTATCGCCCTGAGTATCGCTGACGGGGGTGTGCATGACTGGCCCAATCGGTGAGGCGCGGCGCGGGGAGGCGCTGCGGCGTTGGATGTAGAGGCGTTGGGCGCGGGGGCGTTAAGTCGTTTCGGCGGAACGGGTTAAGGCGCGGGGAGTTCTCAGTCAACGTCCTGCAGTCTGTAGTCGCATCGTCAATCGTCTGGAGTCGGCGTCTGCGTCCCACCCTTAATATAACTGAGCCCTCGCGGGACTTACGGGGAGAGATAACATATATATACTTATAATAAGGATATTAAGCCCCGGATTTGGAAGCTTAACTAGTGAACTACTTTTGAGGCGATTTGACCCCCCGGCGCAAACACAGTCGACAGACGACAGACGATGCGAGTGATATTTGCAAGACTGCACACGCGCAGACAGCACAACTGGCGGGCTACTTCAGCGGGCCGGCCGCAGTCGAATAAGCGCATAAACGCCCAGCGCGAGCCCGATCGGAAACAGCACGTTCCCGTCTCCGAGATCGACGCCCGCCGCGACCGCGACGCTCAGCGGCAGGCACAAGCTGGCGAGCACCGCAGAGGCCAGCCGCGCGCGGCGGCGAGCGCCCGGCGTCATCTTCGACGCGGTACGCTCGCCCCACTGGCGTGCCACTCTCAGGCCCCCAGCGCATCGATAGCAGCGATTGCCGCTTCGACACGTTCAACGGCCACGTCGTGCGCGTTGTCGGCTGCGGTCAGCGCGTCGCGCGCTTCGTCCAGCTTCACTTACGCCCAAGCCTCGGCGCTGCGAGCGCGCGCGTACTCGGAGTGCGCCCAGAACTCGGGCGTAAGAATCGAGTCGCGAGCGCCGAGCCACCACGCTGCCACCTTGTCGCGCGCGCTGTCGGTCATGCCACCGCCGGTGCTACCCCACGGCACTGCGTACGTCACGGAATCGTCGCCATAGGTGCGCGTAACCATCTCGATGCTGCACGTGTAGTCGACGCGGTTCGCCGTGAAGCTGGGGCTCGGATTGAAAAGACTCGGCACCGTCTCGCCGCGCGCTTCGAGCTGGCGGCGCGCCTCGGCGGTCAGCGCGTCATTGTCCAAGCCGATCAGTCCATCGGTGAATGTGCGCATTGGTACCGCTTCAAGTTCACCGATGGGTGTGAGCATCGGTGTGCCACCCTCGCGAGCGTGAACCGCGAAGTTGCCGAACGGTGAGGATGCGAATGCGTAGTGAGTCATGATCTATTCCTTAAGTCGTTTCGTGCAGAGGGTTAAGCGTTGGGGCAGTCGAATGCGTGCGGATGGTTCACCGGGTCGGCGCATCCTGCGCAGGCGTGCGCCTCTTCGATGCGCGCTGCGCGAGCTCGGAGGAGTGCGAGTCGCATCGGGGCTTCGTGTGTGCTGAGTGCTGCGCTCATGATGGGTCCAATCGTTTCGTGTTAGCGGAGTGTGAGCGCTCGGAGCGCGACAACCATCGCGACACCTGCGACGAGCGCTGCGACGTCATGCGCGACACTCAGCGCATGACGTGTGCGGTTCGCACGTCGCGACGCTACTGCGGTGATGTTGCGTGCCTTGCTCATGCCCCTAGCTTAGCACACTTGCACACTTGCACGAGAGGAATGCGAGGCGTGAAGCTGGGAGTTGCCTGAGAGGTTCGCGCTCAGGATTCGTTCAGGTTCGCGCGATACGTCGGGCCGGCGCAGCGATCGGATCCGCGACTCGCCGGCCGAAAAATTGTGGACTTTGCGCGTCTCGGTTCATCGGCAG
>JAWNLQ010000386.1:0-44295 GCA_035042225.1 Drosophila incognita
GTTAAATTTGTAACAATATTAAAGTGTTTGTCGGAGGCAGCAGCAGCCAACAACCAATTAATTATAGTATCGATAAAATAAGTAACGTAACTGTTGAGTCGAGTTGTAAATTCGTACTGAGTTTATTTCTTAAAATCCTAGCCTTATATAGCTAACAATGTATACTTAGTTTATACCTGCTGTACAGACAACGCAGGGAACCATTTCTAACCCATGCAAGGGTCGTTTTACTATAATCTATTTTTACTTATCATGTATACTTAGTTTATACCTGCTGTACAGATAACGCAGGAGACCATTTCTACCCATGCAAGGGTCGTTTTGTTATAATCTATTTTTACTTATCATGTACTCAAGTGGATGCAAATGTCACTTGAGCACTAAGCCAACGTTTAGGTATTATGTACTTTATCTTACTTAAACTAGTGTTCATTTTTGAACAGTAACTTTATAACGTCATTTGCATGCCCATCCCGGGGTTTTGCCTTCGCCTTGCACATGCAAGTTTATCTATTTCTCACTCTCGATTTAGCACTCGTCGATTGTGCATGGCCAAGCGAAACACGCGCATCAAATCAAATTTGTCAAACATTTGTAATTCGTCAATCACATAAAACAAGCAACAATACTGTAAAATAAACCTACACATATTAATAGAAAACTGAATAAACTAAGTACAAGAAACTAAAATAAATCACACAAATTTCATAAAACAAGTTCCAACATAAGTGAGCGTGAAAAAGGCGCACCCCTCTAAGCAGTGTTTAAATTGTTAAATTTGTGATTAATTCACACAAAAATAAGACTGAACTTATGCCAAATTCCATGGCATTCTAAACAATAACAAAATACAAAAACAAATTGCTTACGCCCTCGCTCAGTGCGTTGCCCTTTTGATTTTGTTTTACATTTTCGGTACATTTCAGAGTTCAAGTCAATCTAAAATTCTCTTGTCGCTCCCCAAGCACTTTCCGTTAGCGGCCTGCTAATCGCTCTCTCTCTCTCAGTTACGCAAGACGCGCGCAGCTCGGTCCGCTTGCTGCAGAGCATCGGCAATTGTGCGTGTGAGTGTGACGCGTTACTCTCTCTCGCGATTTGAAACTATCGACGCTCGCAAGCAATTCTGCTGGTGCAAAACTATTTTTGTAAGAGGCCCTCACTCAGAGTGAATTGTGCGTGCGCCGCCACTACTCTGGTAGAGTGTGTGTGCTTTGTGTGCGCAAATTTTGCACCAACATGAGCAACATCCCCCATACCGCCACTCCCACCTGCAGTTTCTTAGTCCTCGTCATCTCTTGCGAGGCAGACCAGCGAACTCCGCTATAATCTGCACTCTCGCTCGGAAAGCAGCAACAACAACAACAACAAAGTCAACAATGCAAGAATTGCAAATGCCAACAACAATTACATCAACAACAATACAAACAACACCAACAACAACAACGACACTAACAAAAACACCAAAAATTATATTGGTGATATTACCGCCAACCAGGCCATCTTCAACAATGCCAGCAAAATAAGAAAAATAGTGATAATCGATGATGGCATCGACAGTTGTGCCTACTTCTCGAATATTTCCGCCGATTGTAGACGATGAGGACACAAATCTAAGTGCTGCTGCCGAGATCCGCGATTGTTCTCTATCAAATACTTGCACTGCGGAACCATAGCCTACAAGGCCTCCCAAGCCCCCTCCACTTATCGCTGAGGGTATCACCAAAGTAGTTGGACTGCTGAAAGCACTAAATGCTGACAGCTTTATGCTTAAATGCAGTGGTGGTGGAACTGTGAGAGCCATGCCAAGTGCTATTGACGCTTACAGGGCAATTCAGAAAATGTTTAGCAATGAAGGAGCTAAACCTTTGTTATTTAGAGTTGGAGCCGGCTGCGAATAACAAAGAGATTTACAACCTACGCTCCATTTCTCAGGTACGCATTTCTGTTGAATGCCCAGATCGACATTTGGACATCCCCCAGTGCCACCGCTACCAGGAATTTGACCACACTATGAAATATTGCCAAAAACAGATTCGCTGCGTAAAGTGTGGTTCAGCACATGCTACTCAGGTGTGCGAAAAACCATTGGATGCTGATCCGAAATGTGCCAACTGCGGAGGAACCCAGCCAGCAAGTTGGAAAGTATGCCCAGCATATCAGCGTGTTGCCAAGGGAAGGAAGCTTGTGGCTCAGTCTGGAAGACCGGCTCAATATCTACAAAACTCGCGCCCAAGAAGCCCGACTCCTATACGCAATGCACAATTCTCTTATGCTCCTTCAGCAACTTGGGCAACTGTCACAGCAGCAGCGTCACCATCAGCAGCAGCTTAACCAACAACAACAGCAACAACCTCAGCACCGCCAGCACCCGCAGCAGCAGCAACAACAACCTTTGCCGCCTCAACAAGATGCTCCGCAAGTTCCTGAGCAACAGCGGTCAAGCAAAACGCGACGACATAAAGTTCGCCATATGCTTAGGCATCGAAAGAACGCTCAGGCTACGATATCCACCTAGCCAATCATCCGTCGGATCGCATGCGTGGTGGAGCAGCAGTGATCATAAAATCTTCTCTGCAACATCATCAAAAAAGTGATTATTTTATTAGCTTTAATGACGATATTCATTTTTCTTGTACTTTTCGTCATAACAAAAAAAAAATATTAAATTATTATTTAATTTACTTATTTTTTTATTGTCTATATAAATACATTTTTTTTCTTTTCTTTCAGTGTAGTGCGTAACTTACTCTAATACTTATTTTATTTATTTTAATTATTATTTAGATTTTGTATTTTTTTTTCTCAAGCACATGTTTTCAAGTCAATTCAATAACACTGGTGTGAACAAATTTTTATGTATATGTAAAAAGTAATAAGTGTATATATGTAGGCGATTATGATAAAAGCATATGAATGTTGTAATCAAATTTAATTAGGGACGGATAATTTATTTGAGTTCAAAATTTTCTGTTTAACATTATTACATTATGCATTACGTTAAATGTTTCAAAAAGCAAAGAGGCAAAAGCTCTGAGCACAATCAAAAGAGAATCATTAAAAGTTACATGGCAAAAGTTAATCGGACCACAAGAATATCAATATCGAAGAGAGGAGAGGAGAGTGCAAGAGCTTTAGAGCTTAATCATGATCAAAGCTCAAGCTCACGATTGCGAGGAACCTCGCTCACGCTCGCGTTGGCTCGCTCTCAATTTTTTTTCTCTCTCACTTTGTATTTTGCTCAGCATGCGCTGGCCTTAACAGTGGGACAAACAACACAATCACTCACCCAGATTACTTCACGATGAAGGCCTCTTCGTAAACGGTGTTGTTGTTGTTAATTTATTGTGTGTTTTTATTATTTAAGTCTGTATATTAAGGGGCACGTTCTATTTTTTATGAATGTAATATGGAAATGGAATTTTGGAAATTTATTATTAAGTCTGTACTCTACAAAATCAATGAACAAGCTATCAACATAACGGCTGTAAAAATTCACAGAACTTTTTCTTCCCAAGCAATTTATGTTTTAAATTTTAGTTTATTGTTTGACGTAAATATTTTTCACTGCTTGGCATGACTAACTTATATCACTCTGACAAACTTACTTACTCAATATATATATATATATATAATTCAGACACACTTACATAGCCTTCCTTGTCGAAGGAAGATTACACACGCGGAGTCGACGTTTAGTTTCGAACTGCCGGGGAGTCGACGATTAGTTTCAAACTGCCTGCTCTGACGATCAGGCCCTTTATAAACAATTCTTAAATCTGAATACAATATTCAGCCGTTCGTAAGGCGACCGCTGTCTCACTCCATCTACATCTCATCAAGTTTTCAGTGCGCTGCATGAGCCAGCTATCAGCAGCTGAGAGCGTCACATGTTCATTCTCGAACATATATTATATAGTGACATATCCAGATCACGCAGATCTCTCATGTTCACACTCACTGCAATCGCAACAGCAGCGCACAAGAATTAAAGCTCCGTCTCAGCATAAACACATCCGTCAACGCATTTTATAAAAGCAAACAAAATCCAAGAACTAAAGAGCAGCGACAAAGCTACAGCGACTCAGCTACAACACCGCAGAAGAGCAAATCGAACTTTCTTAATAGATCAAACCACAAGCATAGATCAATTTATTTTGTACATCAAACGAATAAGACGTGCTTTTGAATAAATAATTTTATTGTTTACTAATCAAAAACCGTTGTTGAATTTTCAATTCTCTAATATTCAATTGGTGCATTTAATTCTCAAAAATATAATTGGAGCATTTTCAATTCTCTAATATATCATTGGCGCAGCCGGTAGGATAACAGATAAACATTGTGAAACGTCGCAGTCCTTTCAGGAATACGTACTAGTGTTTCGCGAAAAAACCTGTTATCCGCATAAGGACCCCGTAATCCTTGAAAAACTTAAAAAAAAAAAAAAAAAAAAAAATCCAACAGTAATGTGAAAGCGTAACAAACAAATTACAAATAAACAAAACAAAAGTGAAAGAAACATATTTGGAACAAACAAACGGCAACACAAAAAAAAAAAAAAATCAAATCTAAATTTGTTCAAATAATCAACAAGTGCCAAAACAAAAAAAAAAAATGTTAACAAAATTTGGCCAGTAACATTCACAAAAAAAAAAACAAAAACAACAAAACGATGTCGGAAGCCACATTAAACCAGGCACTCGGGCAAATCCGGCAAGTACCAACCTTCGGTGGAGAAACGGACGAGCTGGGCGGCTTTATCGGACGGATTGATTTCATCATGGAACTCTTCCCAAGCAGTGATGCGCGCCAAAAACTCATACTGTACAGCGCAATCCAGATGCAGTTGCATGGCGACGCGATGAAAACATCATTCAGACACTTACCAAGAGACTGGGCAGCAATACGGAGCATCCTCATCTCCACTTACAAAACTCAAGCACCTTGTGAGGAACTCCTCAGAAGAGTGTACAACACATATTATGGAGGAAGGATTCGTAAGTTCCTCGAAGAACTCGAGTACAAATTATTTGTAATAATTAATATATTAGTAATAGAAAATAATGCAGAAAATAAAACATTGTATACTAATGCATTAAATAATACAGTTAGGGACGTAATAAATAAGAGACTTCCGGACAGATTATACATGCAGTTAGCCAGATATGATATATCAACAACCGATAAATTAAGAGCAGTAGCCCAGGAATTAGGTTTATACGAAGACCGCATATCAGAAAAAACAAAACCTGCAAATAACACACATTACAATAAAGGTAATAACAAATATTATCCAAAAACTCAACCAAATTACAACCCAAATTATAATCAGAGTTCCAGAAATCAATAAAATTATAATACGAATTATAGAAATCAAAATTCACAAAACGAACCAATGGTTAATGAACAATGTATCAATTAAATCAAGGCAGAATGCCAAACCCCATCAATTATTAATCAGATCGTAATAATACCAGACCACCTAACCAACCCACGAAAAGACAAAGACCTAGTAACAGTGGACAATCAAAAATGGAAACGAACACAGAACCCCATTCATAAGAATAATTATGAATAACCAACAAATGCGATGCTTAATAGATACAGGGTCATCAGTAAATATAATGAATACAAAATTCTTTAACTACGAAACTTCCAAAGAGAATATTACTTGTCAAACCATAAGTGGAGAAGTAAAATTAAATACCAGCATATCATTAGCCCCTAGCAAACTTTGTCCAACAGATCAGAAATTTTACATACATAATTTTTCAAAAATTTTGACCATCCCTTAGGCCGAACGTTCCTCAAGGATTGTAGAAGCGAGATCAATTACGAAGATGAGTTTGTTAAACTAAATAATTTTCAATTTTTATTTAAATATAATAACGAAAATAAGGAAGAAGAATATAAAGACCCACCACTAATAAAAGATATACATACAGCATACGCATTAGAAATCGAATTAGTGGAAAGCAATCAATTTAGATTAGAACACCTAAATAAGGAAGAAAAATCCAGGTTAACAAGAGTTTTGTTTGAATTTAGCGATATTCAGTATAAAGAGAGTGACAATTTGACTTTCACACGTTATCAATACAAAAAATGAGGAGCCTTGTTATAGGAAACCTTATAAATATCCACAAAGCTATGATGAGGAAGTTAACAAGCAAATGAATGAAATGATGCATCAAGGTATTATACGACCATCTAATTCACCTTATTGTTCTCCTATTTGGGTAGTACCAAAAAAAGAAGATGCATCAGGAGAGAAAAAATATAGAATAGTCGTAGACTATCGCAGCCTTAACGAAAAAACAGTTAGCGATAAATTTCCCATACCTGTTATGGATGAAATATTAGACAAGCTCGGAAAATGTCAATATTTCACTACAATCGATTTAGCTAAAGGATTTCACCAAATTCAGATTCAAAATCAATCGCAAAAACAGCATTCTCAACCAGAGCGGGGCATTTCGAATACACACGAATGCCATTTGGCTTGAAAAATGCACCAGCAACCTTTCAACGTTGTATGAACAATCTTCTGGGAGACTTAATTCACAAACATTGTCTAGTTTACATGGATGACATAATAGTGTATTCCACTTCATTGGAAGAACACATATTAGCATTAAAGAAAGTCTTTGGAAAGCTCAGAGAAGCAAATCTAAAACTACAACTAAATAAGTGCGAAATCATGAAAAAAGAAACTGAATTTCTAGGACATATAATAACAACGGAAGGAATAAAACCTAACCCAATCAAAATAAAAGCCGTTAAGGAATTTCCAATCCCTAAGACTCCCAAAGAAATCAAAAGATTCCTAGGATTATGTGGATTTTACAGGAAATTCATACCAAATTTCGCAAAAGTTGTGAAACCAATGACAATAAAGCTAAAGAAAGGAGCAAAAGTCAGTGAAAAAGATATAACATACATAGAAGCCTTCGAGAAATTAAAGTTTATTTGGTAGAAATTTTGAAATACTTAGCGATCACAAACCTCTTATATGGCTAAATAACATAAAAGAGCCAAACATGAAGTTACAAAGGTGGAAGATAAGACTAAACTAATTCGATTATGAAATCAAATACGTACCAGGCAAAGAAAACTACGTAGCTGATGCACTTTCAAGAATTAAAACAGAAGAAAATTCCATGGGGAATGCTCAAGATAGCATAGCAGCGACAATGCATAGCGCAAACGAAGATAATCAAAATTTTATTAAAATCACAGAAAGACCATTGAATAATTATAATCATCAAATAGAATTTATAAAAGGAAATACCGAAGAAATAAAGAAAATGAGCTATTTTCACAAAACTAAGATCATAGTAAACTACATAGAAATGACAACGGAAAAAGCAGAAGAGATCATAAAAGAATAACTTTGTGCAAAAAACAGCGTTAAATACTTCCCACATGAAGGTGACTACGCACTATTCCAAAAAGCTTATTTAGAAATAATACAAAGAGATTGTCCGATAGACACTATGAGAACCACAAAAAAGTTAAAAGATATCCAAACTTATTCAAACTTATTTTACATCCAGGAATAGAAGAAACTATAGGATTGTTTAAAGAAAAATAGTATTTCCCGGATTACCAAAAACTAATACAAAACATGATTAAGGAATGCGAAATCTGTAATATATCAAGAATGGAACACAGGGACACAAAATTTAGCTATGAAATAACACCTGAGGTTTTCAACCCTAGAGGAAAATACGTTATAGATTTTTATATGATCAATAATAAGCAATTTTCATCCTGCATAGACGTATACTCAAAATACACTACATTAATAGAAATAAATGGTAAAGATTGGTTAGAAGCAAAAAGAGCATTGTTCAAAATATTCAACGAAATGGGAAAACCATTAGACATAAAAGCAGACAAAGACTCAGCATTCATGAGTGGAGCATTAAAGATTTGGTTGGATTCAGAAAACGTTAAGATTAAAATCACAACAAGTAAGAACGGCATATCAGACGTAGAGCGGTTTCACAAAACAATCAACGAAAAATTAAGAATAATTAATTCAGACACAAACGAAGAAAATAAGTTAACAAAATTCGAAATAATACTTTACACTTATAACCATAAAACGATACATAGCAGTACTGGTAGAGCACCAGCAGATATCTCCATTTATGCCGGATCACCAGCATACAATATCCAGTTGAATAAAATGAAAAAGATCAACAAGCTAAACGAAAAAAGAAAAACTTACGAAATAGATACAAACTATAGAGAAATGCCACTTATCAAATCAAAAACAACAAATCCATTCAGGAAAACAGGCATAAATAAACAGTTAGATAGCAAACATTACAAAACTAAATTCAAAAAGAAAAAGAAAATAAACATAAACAAATATAACAATAATTTCAGGTCAACTACGGAAGATTCATCTACCGGTCCACTGCTAATAATGATAATACTAACGCTAACAATAATTACACCCAAAATATAGAAGTAAACCAAGTATAAGCACAAATCGGGTACGTTTTATTTAAAACAAACTCATTGAGCATACCTTCAGATTTCGAATACCATTGTCTAACAGTAAACCTAACTAAGACCGAAAATACTGAACAAGATTTAATATCTCAGGCAAATGATTTTAGTGCTCCACCCCAAATAGAACATCTATTAGATAAACTTCATAGAGAAATGAACGGAATAAAAATAATCAAAAGACAGAAACGAGGACTCCTAAATGTAGTTGGAAAAGGTTACAAATATTTATTTGGTACATTAACTGAAGACGACAAAACAGAACTAACTGAAGAAATAGACGATTTAGAGGCTAATAGCATACAGGTAAACGAACTGAACAAAGTCATAGAAGCAGTCAATCATGGGATAGAAATAATGGACGGCATGACAGAAATGTCACAACAGAACAAAAAATTAAGTTTATTAATGTTTAACTTACAACAATTCACTGAATACATCGAAGATATCGAGATGGGGATGCAACTGACCAGATTGGGAATTTTTAAACCAAAATAACTAAAACATGATCATGTATTAAATGCCGATTCAACTTGGATAAAACCCAAGACAAATGAAATTGTAATAATATCACATATACCGGAAACGGCTTGCTCATTAGGGTCGAATACAACCCGCTTAAAGCGCCTCCACACCAGCGACCTCTGGACAGATGGACGCTAATTGTATCGTTAATGTGCAACAAAATATTATATTAAATTATTATTTAATTTACTGATTTTTTATTGTTTATATATTTTTTTTCTTTCAGTGTAGTGAGTAATTTACTCTAATACTAATTATATTCATTTTAATAATTATTTAGATTGATTAGGTTGGTTGTATTAAGCCAGGCTTGAGCAACTGGTGTCATTTTGGCATTATGAACCTACGATCCACATCCTCTCTCTCTGCAATGCAACCTCCTCTCAGCGCACTCAGCGCTGTTATTAGCAACATACACGTTAGAACATTAACATTAAATCAATAGTATTGTAACCGCAAAACTACCAAGAAGTAGAAAATATTCATGTGAAATAAATACATAAAAGTGAAAACAACCAAAACCATCAAGTGCCTTTTTCTGGAGAAGGAAAGACGGAAGGAAGAATCAAACACCCCCTACATTTTCACACATGTTTTCAAGTCAATTCAGTAACACTGCTGTGAATATATTTTTATGTATATGTAAAAAGTAATAAGTGTATATATGTAGGCGATTATGATAAAAGCATATGAATGTTGTAATCAAACTTAATAAGGGAGATATAATTTAAGTTAATTCAAAATTTTCTGTTTAACATTATTACATTATGCATTACGTTAAATGTTACAAAAAGCAAAAACGCAAAAGCTCTGAGCACAATCGAAAGAGCATTATCAAAAGTTACATGGCAAAAGTTAATAGAACCATAAGAAAATCAACATCGAATAGAGAAGAGTGCAAGAGCTTTAGAGCTTAATCATGATCAAAGCTCAAGCTCATGCTTACGAGGAACCTCGCTCACGCTCGCGTTGGCTCGCTTTCAATTTTTTTTATCTCTTTCACTCTCTCCTTTTGCTCATTTTCGTTTTGTTCGTCCGCGTGCAAAAGCGTGCGCTGGCCTTTACAGTGGGACAAACAACACAATCACTCAACACCTCGTAAATGGTGTTGTTGTTGTTAAATTGTTGTGTGTTTTTATTATTTAATTCTGTATATTAAGGGGCGCGTTCTACAGTTTATGAATGTTATATTGAAATGGAATTTTAGATGGAAATTTAATGTTATATTGCATATATGCTTCTCACTTCGTGAACCTTGCCCACGGTGTTAAGTCACACACTGAGAATTGAATTGGCTTGAGAACACAAAAACAATGTAGCTCTTAAACCTATAAACATTGTTTCTTCTTTTATTTCGATGTACTTCTGCGCTTCAATCTGCAGAGGTTTTTAACTTTGTTATATATTTTTCCTTCTTTCACTACACTATATTATTTGATTTTATATTTATTTATATGGTGTATAAATAGTTATACGAGTATGTATATTTATATAGATATATAGATCTATGTTTTTATTTATATATATGTCTCAAGAAGAGTAGACGCGCAGAGTCGACGTTAAGTTTCGAACTACCCTTTATTTATAAACAATTCTTACATCTAAATACATATATAGAAATACAATAAGCAGCCTTTCGTAACGCGACCGTAGTCGCACTCCATCGACATCTCCTCTAACCTCTAACCTATGCAATCCAGCCTCAAGTGCCTAATTTTGAGGGCGCTGCATGAACCAGCTATCAGCAGCTGAGAGCGTCCTATGTTCATACTCGATATATGAATATATGTATCATATATATATATTGATACACACATATACATTTATCTATGTATATGTTAATTTTTTACCATTTCTTTTTTACGTGTTTTTTGTGGTTTGATGGAATACCAAAAAAAATTTTATTCTGACATGAGGACAGTGTGACGGCCAGAGTTGTAAGTCGGCTTTCCTCCACCGTCTTAGAGATTCCAACCTGAGTATTTGGGGTCTCCGATCCAGATCTCTTACACCTTATACTCGCCTTGATCAATGATTGGATGGCTTTAAAATATGGGGAGTTGTTTTTTTCCTCCTGCCAAATTATGTGTTAAATTTATGATTTTAAATTGGAGGGAATTTGATGCGTCTTATTCGTCCTAGACTTCGAACAGAATAGGCGGAGGCTAGCTCTAAGAAGCAGAGGCTTCCCTTTATAACAGCTGACAACACATTACGGTTGATTTTTCTTTTCGCACAGCGCCTTTGGGCGCGAGTCCGAACATTCATATGTAATTCTAAATTTGCATTCAATTGACTATAGGACGATTACAACCAATGAATGAAGTAAAATCAATAAAATGTCCATAGAAATGACGATCCAGCATTGACACATACAAGGTGAATTTGGACTGGAGGACCAACACTGGACAAATTTAATTAGAAGTGAGTCCGTTTCAATCAGTGCGCAGGCTGGGCGCACAAAACCAAATGCTCTCAGATCGACTCCACATCCGTGATGCGCAACGAGTTTGGCCAATGTTATGCGGCAATTTTGTTAAATTATTGTTCAATATTTTTAAGTTAATTATGTTATCTTAAATTCTAATTCAAATTCCATTTATATGTATTATTTTGCCAACTTAAAGAAGAAGAAGAGAAGAATGCTAAAGCTCTATTTTTGTACCATATTTTGTTCGACATTTATTTTTTTGAGTAGATACCCTCACAACTATCCCTGGGAGCTCCATAGGGTAGTTTAAGGTGTCCCCTATAAGGTTAGGATAAAATGTGATCTACGATATACATACATAAGAATACAAATCAATACTCTACTGATATCGCTACTAATTTGCACCCCATCGCACCCCATCGCACCCCAACAAATGCCAGGAAGCCGGCCAGGCTTCTGCTGCAAGTGCCCAAGCAGCCTGCATTTCAGGCGGACTGCCTGATCAGTCTTGTGCTGTATTGGATAATTATTTTTAACATCAAATTAAAGCCTTTGAGAATGCTGCAATAGTAACCGACCGCGGAATCCCCTTATACCAGTTTAGTACCAACAGACTACTGGTGGCAAATAACCATCATATTTGGTTGTGGTTTGGTGTGTTGATTAGTTGTGCCTCGACTTGATAAGTATTTTTGGTGCGGCTGTAAGCGTTTTCCCAGGTTCCTAGTAATCGTTCTTGTCCATTGACCAGATTTCGTTATTTTTAGGGTATGTACATTTATATGGCATTCTTTGAAGGCAATCTACGTTTCAAGTTTTGCCACTCCAGCTTTCAATTTGTGGGAGATTTGCAATTATCGATTTAATCGATTTCCCAGCCTAAACTTTGTTCAAGGTGGGCACAGACGATAATATATATTATATTATACATCAAGTTTCAAGTCAACTTCAAATTGCACCCATTGAGATGTACGTATTCGTATATCTTCGGTACCCGAATCAGAAACAAGTAATATTTTCGTTAATTATTGTTTAATTTTAATTTTAGTATTTTGATGTTATTTTTTTAGTTATGGTTTGGTAATATTAACATCAGAAGGTGGAATTTTAGTAAGATCAATAGTTGCAACAGTGGGTCGCAACTCCGGCTTTTGATGCCAACAAGCCTCAATCAAATTTAGCAATGGATTACATTCCTGAATAAGTTCGACTTTCAGGTCAGGTCGTTTCCCCACAATAGTAAGATATTTTCTTGATTCTGCCTTGCTATTCTCAAGGTGATCGAAAGGTTTCCTGCGCGACATTACCTCCCATAGAATAATGCCAAAGCTGTAAATGTCACACTTTTCCGTATATTCTCTTCCATTCAGAACCTGCGAGCGATCCATTTAATTTACTAATATTTCAACTTAATGCAAATTTGTGGCATATAATACAAACCTCGGGTGCTATATAACCAGGGGTTCCAATATCGGCCGTGTTTGTTGTCGCCAATTCTCTGACAGTGCCAAAATCGGCAATCATCAAATGTTTAAAATTGTTCTTCAGTAGTAAGTTTTGAGATTTCAAATCTCTATGAATTATGGGCGGTTGCTTGCCATGCATGTAAGCTATAGCCTATAAATGATAATGAAAACTAAATCATATGTTTTAATTTACAGTATACAAACTAACCTCAACGGTCTGAGCCATCCAGTCAACAGCACATGACATATTGTAAGGCAGCTGTTTATCGCCGTGCAAGTAGTTGTAGAGAGAACCACCATCTGCATATTCCATAAGTATACAAACAGACTCATAATCAGGGGTGGTCCCATATAATTTCACAATATTTTCGTGGTCAACAAGTGAAAGCATCTTGACCTCCTTATCAAATTGTTTACGGATTTCGCTTGTGGTCGTTAGCTTTAATATTTTTAAAGCAATAATTTTATTAGACCATTTCGCTCTATAAACAGCGCCAAAGCTGCCTTGCCCAAGTATCTGCAAGGTTAAAATTGAGTTATCTCAAACTTAATTTATTTTGTGTCGTGATACCTCGAATTTTTCTATATCCCCAGGATTCACAGTATCTGCTAACGGAGTCCTGTAGGTAATTCGAATCAAATTATATGATATCGGAGAGGAAAAATAAAAAAATAATAATAATTAATGTTTAACTAAATATTAAATGAATATTTTCTCACATATCCCATATTTCAGAAGTTTTCGGTCTTGGCGATTCAAAACACTATATTAGAAATTGAAAATATGTTTATAATAGAAAATTCTAAGCATAAGTATTCTAAACATTACCTCGATTTTATCCATTGGTTTTATGAAATTAGAAAATATTAATTCAGGGGCTCTGAAATCAATTAAGTCATAAGAATTGATTTGATTAATTTATAATTTTATACTTGCATAAATTCATTTCAAACTTACATGAGTATATCTGTGAGTTTAGAAGCGAGTTCTTTCATTTCTTCAAACCTATTTATCCAACATAGACAAATTATATATTCTATGGGCTCACAGCCCTTAGTAAGAAGTGGCAAACAATTCCATAGATCATCGTGTGAATACGTGTGAATTGTCTTCGTGCGTGAAATCACCTCCAATAGAACAGTTCCAAAGTTGAAAATGTCGGATTTAAATAAGTTGAGGTAATCCCCGAACTCGCTCGCTTTCCTTTCGTATGTCGTGTATATCCTGTCGTTCTCATAATCAGAATTGCTACAAAGTGTCAAGTCAAGTGGACTAGAAAGTTCCTGAGCAATGCCGAAATCACAAATTTTCAAGATTCGGTAGTTATCGGCTTGTAGTAGTAGGTTGTATGGCGTCAAGCATCCATGACCCACAGGTTTCGGTGTCATGGAATGCAAGTAAGCTAAACCCTGTAAGTGGGAATGTCAATTGCAATCATAATTGTCAAACACGAGTTCAAGTATTTATTCAAAACTATTTCACCAAACCTTTGCACACTGGATCATCCAATTCAGCCCACGCGCCACTGTATACTCAAACTTTGCTTCTCCATGCAAATAGTGCTGAAGCGATGTACATTCTGGATAATTCAATAGTATAAAGGCATCATTATCATGGAAGGTAATTCCATAGAGTTCCACAATATTCTCATGGCTAACGCGGGTAAGGTTTCTGACCCATTTTTCAAGGCAGTCGAAGTCGAAACCATTTCCACCAAAAGTGGCCTTTGTGCATTTCTGTATTGCGATCTGTTTTTGATGCCAATTAGCTTTGTAGATGTCACCGAAGGCACCTTTCCCAACACTTTCCTGATGGGTGGAAATAATGGTTTTATAAATGAATTATATTTTATTGCATTTTAATGTTACCTCTCCAAGTTCAATATCTTCAAAGTTTACGACCGGAGCTACTTCAGATTCAAGGATATCTATTTTTTCAAACTCCCTGGGAATATGTAACGTATGAAATTAGTTTATTAATATTGAATAACATAATTTGATTGATGGACCTTTTATAATTTATAGAAGAGGTGATTTATAAGAAATAATTTTCGAATTATAACCTGTTATAACTCTTGCTCTTACAACTTACTCAGGCTTATTCAGCATATCGATTAGTGTCTTTATTGTGGGACGCTCTTCTGGATTTGCCCAGCATCTTTCAATTATTTCCTTGTTATTAAAACTTGAGTCAATTATATCACTAAGATCCGGACGTTCGCCTGAAAAACTTAAAAAAGTTGTACGCTATATTGTTAATATTTCAATTTCCTTACCCTCAAGTGATCGCTTCTATATTATCGGAAGTGAGCGGTTCTTCAAATTGATAAAAGGGCTTTCTGCGTGACATCACCTCCCAAAAAACAATCCCAAAGCTATATATGTCGCTCTCTTTTGTATACGGGTTTCCATCCAAGACCTACGTAGAAAATAGAGTTTATCTTTTATTTTTAATTTCCAATTCATTTAGGGAATACATACCTCTGGGGCTACATAGGCTTTATTTTGATGGGCCAAAAGTGTTTTCGGATCGGCCGGAAAACAATAATCACTTATTTTCAAAAGCGTAAAGTTCTCGAACAGCAACATATTTTGGGAATTTAAGTTGCAATGTGGTCTTGTGGTCGTATCCATAGATACTCAATACCCTTCAAGAGAAAAAATTCAATAAAAATCTGTTAATTGGTTGGACGAATAAGAAAGTAGAAAGTACCTCTGCCGCCTGATACATCCAGTGGAGGGAATTTGAAGTTGTATAATCTCGCTTTTCGTTACCATGCAAATAGTTGTAGAGTGATCCGCATGTAGCATATTCCATGAGTAGATGGGGTATTTCCTTAACATCATAGGTAATGCCATACATTCGTATAATGTTGTCATGGGGCATTGAGAGAAATGTGATCTCTTTGTCAAGACCTGATCTTGTGTTATTTTTGAAAACTTGAATACATTTTTTTAATGCTATCTGTATGTCTCGCCATTCAGCTCTGTAGACAATGCCAAAATTACCTAGTCCAATGGCCTGTAGGAAATAAATTTTAGTTAGAACAAGTGAGAACGTTGCAGTCTGATATCAGTATATTACCAGCTGATAACTGGTGGCAGAGAAATTGTTTGGCATGGTGGGGGTAGGGCACCTCGAACATTGAGTACATGTGGTGTTAAGATTTAGTGACTCTATCCCTAAAATTGAGGGTGTTAAAGTTAGTCTAGCAGGAATTGTATATTCAATCTTAGGAGAATATTGCTGGTAATCTACATTCCAAGTTTGGAAACTCTTGCTCTAACATTGTGGCTGATATATGCTTTCGTGTTTTTGCAGATAGGGTGGGAGTTGCCAAGGCATTTCTTACCAAACTTAGAAGAACGTTCTAGTAATCTATATTCCAATTGATGAAGAGATCGGAGTTCGCTTTTTGAAGAGTGTTATCAGTAACATACATTTAAAATTTGGTTACTCTAGCTTAAATTTGTGGAAGATAACGATTATCGATTTTCGCTACATCGTTCATACAGACGGACGTGACAAAACCAATATAATCTTATCAAAGTATAAAAGCATAAGCCAATTTGGCAGATTATTACATCTTCACACAGCTTTATATCCTTAAAATCGACGATAAGTGGCTTCCTGAAAACAAAAGTTACTTAATTTAGTAATTAATATTAAATATTGCGCTTAGATTTATTGGTGATTACTTAAATTTTGTTGATTCAGATTCGATTTTCGATAGTTTCGAATATAATTCATTAATTCTGGGTCGTTTTGTCGGTTCCTTATGCCAACAGTTGTCAATGAATATTTCTAAGTGCTTGGAGCCCTTGCACCGATATCCCCAAGAGGCGGACGTTCACCTGCAAGAGTCAAAATGATGAAGTCCGTTCGGTGGCATGTCAATTTTCTTACCTCTTTTGACCGCATTCCTAATGGTGATTTGCTGATCTTTATATTCCTCGAAAGGCCTCTTGCGTGCCAGTACCTCCCAGAAGATAATACCGAAGGTATATACGACGCTCTGCTCTGTGTGAACTCCATCTATGAACACCTACGCACAAATCAATATACATATAACACACATATTTACAAATTGCTTGGGTATCACACAAACCTCCGGTGCTATATAGGATTTATCTAAATTATTTTTCAACACCTTGCTATCCTCGAATGCAATACAAAAATTGCGTATGGTCACAGATAATGGATCCTTCGCTAACATCAAGTTTTTAGGCTTTAAATTGCATATGACACGTGAGTCTAGTTTCGCTTCACATAAAACGTACTCAATGGCCTAGAAATGAAAATAGTAAGGATACGATCTGTAAGTTATTTGCATACCAGTAATATAAATATTTTTGTTATTACTTCAGCAAGAGATCTCATCAAATCAAAAGCGCGATCGACATTAAGGGGTCGTGTCTTGTCGTGCACGTAGTCGGACAGAGTTTCACCATCTAAGTATTTCGTTAGCAAATATGTAAATTCTCCATCCAGCGCGAGGCCAAGTATAGGTACAACATTATCATGCGATAAGAGCATTAGCTCCCTGGCTCGTTTAATGATTTCCTCGTTTGTGCATTTAAATTTGATCAAGTTTTTCGCAGCAATAGGCAAAGAATAACACTTTGCCTCGAACGTAATGCCAAAGTTTCCTCTTCCGATTTCCTGGAAGATATATGAAAACGATAAATATTAAGATAATGTAGTGGTCGACACCACAATAATGACAAAAAATTAAATCCAAATAATATATTTTTACCTTGCCCATTTCAATTGTTTCAAAGTCAATTACTGTGTCTTTATCAGCACTAATGACATGATCCAAAGTTGAAGGTTCACAATTCCTGCAATTAAATCATCCGATATATATAACATATTCATGTGTTAAGTTTCTTATATCTCTCACTCAAGACAGTGTGCGATATCGGAGAGTATCTCTGTAATTGCTGGCCTCTTATTCTGATCCGAATTCCAGCATTTTTCTATTAATTGCTTGATGAGGTCAGAGTTGGGTATTTGTATTTCACTAATTACAATATGTTTGTTTCCAAAGAATGTAATATAGGTCGCAAAGCAATCTGCACTATCTAAGTGATTGCAAGGAATCTTTCGTGACATCAACTCCCCAAAGATAATTCCAAAGCTGTATATGTTGCACTTGTGAGTGTGCTCCTCTGCTCCTCTGATCTGCGATAAAGAAGAATTAAGCTGGTTTATAAATATATACATATCTTATCTATGTATAACCTCCGGTGATGCATAATTGCAATCAGAAATACTCATGCATTCATCATAAATGCCACAGACTTTTAAGGTGCGAAAGTTATTGGATAACATAAGTTTTTCCGTAGAGATATCTCGAAAGATTTTGTTAGGTTCCATTGAATGAATGTATTCAAGACCCTATAATTCATAAGAAGATTATAAGCTATTTAATTGCGTAGGCCATAAAAGATGCACATTACCTGGGCAGCCTGTTGCATCCAAAGGAGCACATTTTTCACTGAGTATTCTCCCGGTTGCTTTCCATGTAAGTAATTACTCAAATCTCCACAATCTGAAGGCTCCATTAGTATGCCAACATCGTCCTCTATTCCATATATTTCAATAATATTCTTATGTTTGATACTTTTAAGGTAATCTATATCATCTCTTTTGAATCGAGAATAATAATGACTCATTCTTGCAAAGTTGTGCAAGTTGTGTGTTTACATATATATTTTATGACTGGCTCTTGGACAAGTTCCTACGTTCGTTCACTCGATCGAAAATCTGAAAAGAGAAGCGATTGCTCAGCAGCAGTTCAATTGCACGTTTGTTGCGTTGTTGCGTGAATCTAAAACACGAGGTTTTTATACGTAAATTCAAATAAAATATACAAATGCTTATTTGAGCAATCAAAAGTAAACACAATTCAGCAATTCCACGACAGCTAGTGATCATGCCGCGATAGCGATGGCGATCCGTTTCAATGCTATATACGGAGTTGCATGTTATATTACAGATGTTGTGTTACAGGCTGAGTATACGTCACTAGTGACCTGCAACAATATGTAGATTTGCTGGTGCGCGGCCGATGATGTCGATAGTTAGGGCTGCCCGTTGTCGAAAAGGTGGTAGCCCACAGGTTTGTGCTTCAGAGAGAGAGAGAGAGAGAGAGAGTTCGCGCGTTCAAGAGATAGATAATAGAAAATTATCTGAGTTGGTTGGTAAAAGAGAATAAAAAGGCAAATGATCGACTTATTTGGAGGTCGAGCGAGCGATAGTCGGTACGAACGAGGGAAAGAAAAAGGCAGCGTTCAGTCAAGTTCGGTTAAGTGCTGCGAGGAAAAACAGGAAAGTTCGGCCAAGTGTTGCCATCTAAAATCAATAAATTTAATTTTAAAATTGGAACCAATGAATGAAATAAAATCAATAAAATGTCCATAAAAGTGCCGATCCAACATTGACACATACATGAAAGTGACTATCCAACATTGACACATACAAGGTGTATTTGGACTGGAGGACCAACACTGGACAAAATTAAATAGAAGTGAGTCCGTTCCAATCATGGCGCAGGCTGGGCGCACAAGACCAAATGCTCTCAGATCGGCTCCACATCCGTGATGCACAACTAGTTTGGCCAATGTTATGGGGTAATTTTGTTAAATTATTGTTTATTATTCTTAAGTTAATTATGTTAACTTAAATTCTAATTCAAATTCCATTTATATTTATTGTTTTGACAACTTAAAGAAGAAGAAGAAGAGAAGAACGCTAAAGCTATATTTTTGTACAGTATTTTGTTCGACATTTATTTTTGTGAGTAGATACCCTCACAACTGTCCCTGGAAGCTCTATAGGCAGGGAGTCCCCAAATGATTTAAAAGCCTCACATTTGTTTTTGTGTGCGAAGCAAGCAGCAACACTCTATCCTTGTCTTTTTATGTGCGAGCTGGCACTCGATTTTCAATTTTTCAGTTTTTGGGCCAGATGTGTAACCTTCCCCAAGGTGGGATGATTTAGCGGTTGATCAACCACAGCCTAGAAAATTTATGGTGAAAATCTAAAACACGATATCATTGTCTTGACATAAAAACTTCTTTATTTCCCGACGAGCACACATATACGCATCCATTCAAATTTACGATTCATCGGGATCATGTCACAGACGGCTGTTCGAACAAACTATTTTGCATGTCGAGACACTGATACCCCTTTCCCTTTTAAGATTTCCACTAGACAATGTGGACTAGACAAAAGAAAAAAGAATTGTAGTAGATCTGAAATAGATTTAATTAGATTTACTTCCGACGAGTTTAACTTTTAATCAAGTTTGTGACTGTCGACTAATTAACTTTTTATGCGAAGCTAACATGTTTTATGTTTGTTAAGCTAACATTGTCATTTGTAGAACTGTTTTCAGGCCCAAAAACTAAGAATTTGAAAATCGAGTTCCAGCTCGCACATAAAAATACAATGATAGAGTGTTGCTGCTATCTTCGCACACATTCAATTTTTTCACACACACTCTACTAGAAAAGGTCGGAAAGCCTACCTGCTCGCACCCAAGCACGATTGCTCAAAAAAGGCTGTGTTTTACATTCATCCGCGATATTGTCGCAGCGAAGTCAAGTGAAATAATGACATGCGTTCGCTGTTCGGCAGACTCTGCTAGGTCCCAGGCTCTAAAAACAACCTGATGCTTTTTT
The DNA here is from genome assembly GCA_035042225.1 of Drosophila incognita. Taxonomy (NCBI): domain Eukaryota; kingdom Metazoa; phylum Arthropoda; class Insecta; order Diptera; family Drosophilidae; genus Drosophila; species Drosophila incognita. The sequence goes on from JAWNLQ010000386.1 coordinate 20,638, forward strand.
TGTCGTTTTGACGCCTCTATGTATTGCCTGCTTAGTGATAATATATAGTATATATAATATATAATCTAAATCATTGTTGGTAATAGCAAAGCGTACAGTGAGTACAACTTATGTATTTACACTTTAGCTTACATATTTTAGCGTGGGTATCGTATTATGGAACTGAATATTTATATATCTAGATTTATTGTATAAGACTGTATTGGTTTTGGGTGTTTTACACTCTGTGTTCAGTCAAATTGTCGCAGCTTTGGATTTGTATACATTTGCGATTTTTTGCGATCGGCTTACCTATTGATAGCACTCTTCATAAACATCAAACACAAAACAATATTAAGCATACATTTTATTATTACAAATTTGTGCTATGGCAGACGTTTAGCTCTGTCAGCTTTAATTTGACTGGTTTCAGCATAGTCGCTAATATTTTTGAAGCGACACACATTTTAGTCGCTAATATTAAATATTGAATAGCGAATTTTCATCCATGCTATCAGTATTTCAATCAAGAAAATACAGGCATTTCCATCCTTTGTTGCTCGTTTGGAATTAGATACAGCAAGGAATTCAGCAGGGAAGGGAGTAAAGCGGCGAGTGCTCGGCAGAGAGGAAGGCGGCGCTCATACAGCAGGTTCTAGGCATAGAACATGATAAATTGACACATAAATTTTAATAAATCACTATATAAATATATAGTGATATATACATATATATATATATATAAATTGGGCTGATAGAGCGGACTAAACCGCACGTCATTGGCTAAAAATGTACATGCGACGTGGTCACAAAATGCCAAGTGTCGACCCATCGCGACTTTTGGCTCACCCAAAAAGTCAATTTAGAACAACTCTCCGTCTGGCAAATTGTAAAGCTCTTGTTTACTTGCCAAGTCTGGCAAAACAAAAAATTATTCAACATGTCAATGGCAAATTTTGAAGCATTAAGTGCTGTAAGCTAAATTATAATTTATTATTAAGTCTGTACTCTACATAATCAATGAACAAGCTACCAACATAAGGGCTGTAAAAATTCACAGAATCCTTTCTTATCAAACAATTTATGTTTTAAATTTTAGTTTATTTTTTGACGTAAATATTTTTCACTGCTTGGCATGACTAACTTATATCCGAGTGACAAACTTACTTACTCACAATATATATATATATAATTCGTACACACTTAAATTGCCTCCCTGTCGAAAGAAGATCACACGCGCGGAGTCGACGTTTAGTTTCAAACTGCCTGCTCTGACGATCAGGCCCTTTCTTTATATACAATTCCTAAATCTAAATACATATATAGAAATACATTATGCAGGTGTTCGTAAGGCGACCGCATCGGTCTCTTATCGAACGCACCCCCTTGTAAGGCGACCGCAGTCTCACTCCTCTAACATCTTTAAAAATAGCTTGACCACATGCAAGCCAGCCTCAAGTGACTAATTTTGAGTGCGTTGCATGAGCCAGCTATCAGCATCTCACATTTTCATACTTGAACACTCCCAATTATATTAGATTCAGAAATTGTGTCCATTCGAAAAATGAAAGCAATTCGACTTAGATGTATGTACGCAGTTTCGCTTATAAATTGTGGGCGTGACAATTTCAACAAAACTCGCTATTCCCAAAGTTTCATACAAAAATACATTACGAATATTAGTTTCACCCCCACAAACAAGCACACACACACAAACACACACACATTCAGTTTACGCATTGTGCTTTTTGAATATGTGTGCAATTTAAGCACTTAGAAAAATTTCAAACTGCGCACAGTTTGCCGTCAAAGTAATTTTCAACCACATTCTCGTTTATAATTACTTCTGTTTTTTAATAATCAGGCTTGACCCATAGCCACATGCTCGCACACTCACGTTCTCATGCACATGTATGCTTGTGTGTGTATAAATAATGCTGCATACATAAAATGTATATTTATGCGTTTGCGTACACAGTAACTGTATATCAGACCGAAATTCGGCCCTGATTGCAGTTGCGGCGAATTCGCTCTCTTTCGCCTTCTCTCTTTCTCACGCAGGTTGTCAGCCATATGAGCGTGTCTGACACACATGTCCATCAGGACATGTGCCGTTATGGTGTTAGGAGTGTGGCGAGCGCAACATCGCCATCCATACTCACACTAACGGCAGACATGGGCTGGCGCCAGCAAACGGCAGTGGAAAATCACCAAAGATCACGCCACGGAGACGATCACGTGATCTTTGGTACAGTCCCAACAGGGCGTCGCAGTACACGGAAGCAAGTTAGTCAGAACTTATACGGGAAGTGGAAACTCTGGCAACACGCAAGCAGAAAGTAAACCCAGTCAGAGGTTCAGTGAGTCAGAGTGCGCGGAAGTAACGAACAAAATCTACGCTAGAACAATAAACGGCAACCAGATAAACATAATGTAAAGATAAGTAAAAGTGCGAATAACACAAGACATATATCTGAGAAGCGCAATTAAGGGTAACGCAGGACACCGAGGTCCTGAAGTTGGGTAAGAAGTGTAAGTCCTTGCCACGGGTGAGTTGTGGCAACGGGATAAATCCGCATACAGCCAAGCGCTGCACGTATGACTGGACCTGCGTTTAGTCAGAGCGCATACTTGCGAATCCTGGGTTACAGGTGTGATAGTGGTATTCCTTGGGGAGTCAAGGAGACCACTAGACCTGGTGAAAACCAGAGTGCCGTACGAGATTCTCCGTCGGGCAGGCGAAGTCGTAAACTTTCCCAGCTGGTGTGGTGGAGCGCCGGAGCCGGCTCTCGCGAACAGGTGCACGCTTCGAATCCGACCAAGGGCTTCAGGGAACTGTGCCAACAACAATTTATATCCAAATGACAATTTATATGGCAGTTTAATTGTACAATAATAATAAATAAACGAACCCACAGCTCGACTGAGTTTTAGCATAGCTAAAACTAACCGAAATAAAAGGTTCGTTGCAACACCTTATACTCGCCTTGCCGGTACACGTCTTGGCAGCTTCGATCAATGATTGGATGGGTTTAAAATATGGGGAGTTGTTGTTTTCCTCGTGCCAAATTATGTGTTCAATTTATGATTTTAAATTGGCGGGAATTTGATGCGTCTTATTCGTCCTGGACTTCGAACAGAAAAGGCGGAAGCCAGCTCTAAGAAGCAGAAGCTTCTCTTTAGCACAGCTGTTAACAGCTGCTGACAACATATCACGGTTGACCTTTGGACACGAGTCCGAAAATTCAAATGTAATTCTAAATTTGCATTCAATGGACTATAGGGCCATTACAACACCAGATAATTCTGGCGACTGTCAAGAGTCAGATTAGCTGGAATCTGTGATTGTCGAAGTATTAAATTTCTTAAGTGGACATAACCAATGGTATCGACTATAATGATCTGATAATGATAATGAATCTCCGGTGACATTTTGAGTACGAATATAGACGAACTTATCGATAGCCCGTACATCGGGAAATTAATCTGGATCCGAGTCAATCTTTTTCTTCAAATCCATATAAATTACATTCAAAAATGCAGGGGACTCCAGATCTATTTGGGGACCTTCCCACTCTATACTATTAATTTCATCATCGCATAGTCGGGAAAGCGCATCAGGTACAATTTGATCCCTGCCTTTGCGATGTTAAATTGTTAACTTATAGGATTGTAACTTAAAAACCCTCCGAGCTAGCCGACCAGATACGTTTTGTTGTCTTCGTAGCCACGTTAAACTGGAGTGATCGGTGACCACTTCAAATTCTTGAAGCTCAAGGTAGCAACGAAATTTTTCGATTGCCAAAATTACAGCCAGACATTCGCGTTACCATGATCTGCAAGGGTAATTGTAATTGCACATCCCCAAATGTGCATGACAACTCAATTAATTTTTAAGACCCCATGACTCCGAAGAAGAAGAAATATTTTACTTTCTTTACTTCACTTACTTACTTTACTTATTTTTTCTTAATATTAGCAATTTGAATTTTGGTTTGATTTTATTTTGTTTTATATAGTGACATATTCAGATCACGCAGATCCCTCATGTCCACACTCACTGCAACAACAATAGCATAGTTCGACAACCACAACAGCAGCTGCAGGAATTAAACGCTGTCTCAGCACAAAACAAACACAACAACATCAACAACAAACTCAACTGCAACCAGCGAGCCATCCGAATAACACTCCGTCAGCGCAAGAAGGCTGGCGTGAGACTCAAGTGGGCCACCCGACACCTCAACCTATGGGACAGCAGCGACAAAGCTACAGCACCGCAGAAGAAGCAAGTGCGAGGTTTCCTTATAGATTTAACCACTAGCATAAGTAGAGTTACACTTTGTACACCAATCGATTAAGACGCGTTTGGAGTAACAGATTATATATTTTACTAATCTAAAGTCTTGCCGAATCTGCAATTGGCGCATTTACAATTCTCGAATTTATAATTATATATATAATTTTCATTTGGTTCGGGGAGAGTCACATATGAATGCTTAAAAATTAAAATTTGAATATTTTTTTTCTTAAAGCCTGTTACATTTTATTATTTTTTTTTATATTAATTAATTTATTTATTTTACTTTATTTTATAAAGAAAATGGTTCTAAGTGATTATTTAAAAAAAAAAAAAAAGTTATCATTTTGGCTTCGTTGAGCGCGAACGCGTATTTTGGTATTTTTCTGCTTTATAAGCATTTCTAATGGACAAGACCACTCCAGTTAATGGCAACATTAATTATATATATTAATGTAGATAAATTTGTAGCAATATTATATTATTTAAATTGTTAAATTTGTGTTCAATTCACACAAAAATATAACTGTGAACTTATGCCAAATTCCATGGCATTCAAAACAATAACAAAATACAAAAACCATTTGCATACGCCCTCGCTCAGTGCGTTGCCCTTTTGATTTTGTTTCACATTTTCGGTACCTTTGAGAGTTCAAGTCAAGCTAAAATTCTCTTGTCGCTCCCCATGCACTTTCCGTTAGCGGCCTGCTAATCGCTCTCTAGAGCAGTTACGCACGACGCGCGCAGCTCGGTCCGCTTGCTGCAGAGCTTCGGCAATTGTGCGTGTGAGAGTGACGCATTAGTCTCTCTCGCGATTTGAAAATATCGACGCTCGCGAGCAGTTTAGCTGGTGCAAAACTATATTTGCAAGAGGCCCTCACTCAGTGTGAATTGTGCGTGCGCCGCCACCACTCTGCCAGAGTGTGTGTGCTTGGTGTGCGCAAATTTTGCACCAATATGAGCAACACCTCCCAGACCGCCACTCCCACCTGTAGTTTCTTAGTGCTCGCCATCTCTTGCGCGGCAGACCAGCGAACTCCGCTATATTCTCCGCTCTCGCTCGGAAAGCAGTAACAACAACAACAAAGTCAACAATGCAAGAATTGCAAATGCCAACAACAATTACACCAACAACAATACAAACAACGCCAACAACAACAACGACACTAACATAAACACCAAAAATTATATTGGTGATATTAATGCCAACCAGGCCATCTTCAACAATGCCAGCAAAAAAAGAAAAATCGCGATAATCGATGATGACATCGACTTGGACACAGTGCCATCAACTTCTGCACGTGCTCGTGCAGCACCACAAGCACTACAGAATCTGCTGTTGGATTCTGACTCAGACTCGAGTCAGTTGATATGGCAGAGACGACTACAGTTGTGCCTACTTCCCCAAATTTTCCGCCGATTGTAGACGATGAGGACACAAATGTAAGTGCTGCTGCCGAGATCTTCGATTGTTCTCTGTAAAATACTTGCACTGCGGAACCACAGCCTACAAGACCTTGCAAGCCCCCTCCACTTATCGCTGAGGGTATCACCAACGTTGTTGGACTGCTGGAAGCACTAAATGCTGACAGCTTTATGCTTAAATGCAGTGGTGGTGGAACTGTGAGAGTCATGCCAAGTGCTATTGACGCTTACAGGGAAATTCAAAGAATGTTTACAGAAAAGATAACACCGTTTCACTCCTACCAACTAAAGGAGGACAGAGGTTTCCGAGTGGTGATCAGGGGACTGCATCCATCGTTGCAGAAAATTGATTGCCTTAGAGATGAGCTGACCAGATCTGGGCACGCAGTGCGTGGTGTCCAAACCATTGTTAGTCGTGTTAGCAAGAAGGAGCTAAACCTTTGTTATTTAGAGTTGGAGTTTGTTATGCTGTTGAATGCCCTGATCGCAAGCTGGAAAGGATGCACAGCGTATCAGCGCGTTGCCAAGGGATGGAAGCTTGTGGCTCAGTCTGGAAGGCCGGCTCAATATCTAAAAAACTCGCGCCCAAGAAGCCAGACTCCTATACGCAATGCACAATTTTCTTATGCTAATGCCGCCAGACTGCAAACGGCTCCTCAGCTCCTTCAGCAACTTCGGCAATTGTCACAGCAGCAGCGTCACCCTCAGCAGCAGCTTCACCAACAACAACACTCACAACCTCAGCACCGCCAGCAGCCGCAGCTGCCGCAGCAGCAGCAACAACAACCTCTGCCGCCTCAACAAGATGCTCCGCAGGAACGCTCAGCATCAGGAGAAATACTCGCAGCAACGCCAGCAGCACTTCCAACAGCTACAGCACATGCAGCAAGAGCGTCAACAGCAACTAAGCCATCAACAACAACACCAGCTGCCATTGCGTCAACAACATCATCAGCCCTCACAGGATCAATATCAGCTAGTGCAACAGACTTATCAGTATTATCAACACTCCAATCTCCAGCTTGACAGTCTTATGTCAAAATTCGACAAGTTAAATGAGACAATGATGGCCAGATGAGCCTGTTGCACGCTGTACTTGCCAATAAATTAGCCAAATTGGGATGCGCGTTGGCGTATGGAACGCCAATGGCCTTTCAAATAACACCAATGAGTTGGAGTTGTTTATTCATCGCCATCAAATAGATGTAATGTTGGTCTGTGAGACTCACTACTGCTTCAGATCACACTATAGGCTACCAGGCTACGATATCCACCTAGCCAATCATCCGTCGGATCGCATGCGTGGTGGAGCAGCAGTTATCATAAAATCTTCTCTGCAACATCATGCGCTGACTCCCTTAAGTTGGCTCTGCGCACAATGTGCTGCCGTTAAAGACTCTAGTGATCAAGGCGAAGTAGTCCTAGCTTCTGTGTACCCACAGTCATTAGTCAAATAAACCGACATACAAGTCGTTACTATGACCGGTTACATAACCATGTTAACCCATTGGCGTGCTCACTAGGGTCGATTACAACCCGCAGACGCCTAAAGCGCCTCCACACCAGCGACCTCTGGTCAGCTGGACTCTAATTATAACGTTAAAGTGCAACAATGTTATATTTGATGTTATGTGATGTTGTCATATGTTAAATCCAGTTATATGTTTACGTTATTTAATTTTTAGATTCCCTGTTATTATTTATACTGTGTACAAAACAAAATTTTGAAACTTTTCATTAGGTTGATTAAAATGAAATTAAATTGCTGCATCAAAAAATAAAGTGATTATTTTATTAGCTTTAACGACGATATTCATTTTTCTTGTACTTTGCGTAATAACAAAAAAAAATTATATTAAATTATTATTTAATTTACTTATTTTTTATTGCTTATACCTATATATATATTTTTTTTCTTTCAGTGTAGTGCGTAACTTACTCTAATACTAATTTTATTCATTTTAATAATTATTTAGATTGATTAGGTTGGTTGTATTAAGCCAGGCTTGATCAACTGGTGTCATTTTGCCATCATGAACCTACGATCCACATCCTCTCTCTCTGCAATGCAACCTCCTCTCAGCGCACTCAGCGCTGTTATTAGCAACATACATGTTAGAACATTAACATTAAATCAATAGTATTGTAACCGCAAAACTACCAAGAAGTAGGAAATATTCATGTGAAATAAATACATAAAAGTGAAAACAACCAAAACCATCAAGTGCCTTTTTCTGGAGAAGGAAAGACGGAAGGAAGAATCAAACATCAAGTCAATTCAGTAACACTGCTGTGAATAAATTTGTATGTATATGTAAAAAGTAATAAGTGTATATATGTAGGCGATTATGATAAAAGCATATGAATGTTGTAATCAAATTTAATAAGGGAGCAAAAAGGCAAAAGCTCTGAGCACAATCAAAAGAGCATCATTAAAAGTTACATGGCAAAAGTTAATCGGACCACAAGAATATCAATATCGAAGAGAGGAGAGTGCAAGAGCTTTAGAGCTTAATCATGATCAAAGCTCACGCTCACGCTTACGAGGAACCTCGCTCGACGCTCACGCTTCTTTTCGAGGATTTGCGTTTACCCCCATTAGACCCTCTCCAGCTGAGGCAATTGCAGGTGGGGGCAACTAAACTGATCTCTGCTTTATGCAACAATCTTTTATTGTGTGCCTTTTAAACTTTAACCCATTGTTGAAATCTGCTGTAAAAATTGAATGTGATTTTATTGTTCAACCTGATTTTATAGCAACAGTCGATTTACTGATGAGCATTGCCATATTTTTCGGACGACTCCCTACTTGCAGCTGGAATAACAGTTCGCTATCGATAAGGCACTGCTGCAACGTAGTTACTTACATTCAGAGAACAACAACGTTAATATTTGAGAAGGGAATGTAATCTTCGGCGTGTCTATCCCGTACTGTATTTATTTATTATTCTATTTTTCATCAATCATTCCAATTATATTTTATAAAAAGGAAACTTTTTTTTTCAATTTTACCAAGTTGGCCAAACAATATCAGTTTTTTATTATTTAATAATGATTCATAATATTAAACGTTTGGCTTTAAGATGGAAATACGGTTCATATTTGAATTGTAGCTATTTTTAATTATGGGATCATCTTCTTACTAACTACTTCGGAGTACTCCTCGATAAGCGTTGCTATCTGAAAAGCCTGAAAGAAAAAAATGTAAAATTAATTTAATTATATTAATAATTTTTGTTAAATGTGAAAAATATCAAGGCTATACGAATAACTCGGTGCTTTTGGCTAATATGTTCAATTTTGATGGAAGATTAATATGTTAATTGCTGTTTATATTTTGAATGTTACAATTACAGATCAAAATAGGTTATTATAATTTTGGGTTTGGTGTTTATGACGTACATAAAAATATATTATTTAAGGTAAATTTTCATTTTAGGGCAACATTTTTTCTGAATGTAGTGATCCACTTGCCACCAACTCGTTTTGTGGCATTCTATTGAATTTATTTTTAACTAGAACAGATCTTTTAAGATCTATAACTGATCGTATCTTGAAGAGCTAAGTGTGCTTCAAGCATTTAATTACAAATAAGCAAATAATAATAAAATAATCTTGTGTTATTATTTACAAATAAGGTACGTTTATATTTTTAAATATTAATATAATTAATTTAATTAAGATAAAAAGTATATTTTTAATTATTAACTAATAACTTAAAAAATAAGCTAATATATATAAAAATAAGTTTGTGGATCTAGCAAAACAAGTTGCCAATGTAAAATGTAGGATAGAAACATTTGAAAGTGTGCTTATATACAAAGGACAAGTAATAATATAATATTTGTTCATAATTACCTGGGAAGTGCTTAAGACCACTTTAGATTGTTTCTTTTCCGAGCCAGTAAATATCATTAGCGAGCTCATATTCGGCGAGAATGATATCAATGATTCGTACTCATGCGAACATAAACTATTGCGTGAACGGTGCTCCAACAAGTGAATGCCACTTTGGTCCACTGCCAACCACAACATCCTTGGCCAATTAGAAGTGAAAGATTGCTGAAATACATCATTTGATTTTAAGTTTGTTACTTGTCTAAGATAAATGTAAGTGCGATGAAATCAGGAAGGCGCTAACACTTCGATACCACAAATTGCGATTTTCGTTTTATAACATGGCCAATTAAGAAATAACACAAAATTTCATCATATGCATCGAATATAGCAAGCAAAATATAAGTTTTGTAAATTTAATAATAAATTTTGGGCTAGTTTTATGTGATGTCTATTTTGATTTCAGAGGACTAACATTTTATTCGCTCTCAATTTTGTTGTCTCTCTCACTCTCTCGTCTCTTTCCAGCCTGCGCTGGCCTTTACAGTGGGACAAACAACACAATCACTCACCCAAATTACTCCACGATGAAGGCCTCCTCGTAAACGGTGTTGTTGTTGTTAAATTGTTGTTTGGTTTTTTATTTAATTAATTCTGTATATTAAGGGGCGCGTTCTATTTTTATGAATGTAATATGGAAATGGAATTTTAGATGGAAATGTATTGTTATATTACATATATGCTTTTCACTTCGTGAACCTTGTCCACGGTGTTTAGTCACACACAGAGAACTGAATTGGCTTGAGAACACACAAACAATGTTAGCTCTTAAACCCATTAACACTGATTCTTCGTTTATTTTGATGTACTTCAGCGCTTCAATCTGCAGAGCTTGCTTAACTTTGTTATATATCTTACAATGCTCTATGTTTTTATTTATATATACAGTCTAAACGAAGATTCGACGCGCGGATTGGACGTTTAGTTTCGAACTTTATTTATAAAAAAATTCTTAAATCTAAATACATATATAGAAATACAATAGGCAGCCTTTCGTAAGGCGACCGTAGTCTCACTCCATCGACATCTCCTCTAACCTCTCAAAACTAGCTAGACCCCATGCAATCCAGCCTCAAGTGCCTAATTTTGAGGGCGCTGCATGAACCAGCTATCAGCAGCTGAGAGCGTCCTATGTTCATACTCGCATATATGAATATATGTATCATATATATATATTGATACACACATATACATTTATCTATGTATATGTTAATTTTTTCCCATTTCTTTTTTACGTGTTTTTTGTGGTTTGATGGAGTACCAAAAAAATATTATTCTGACATGAGGACAGTGTGACGGCCAGAGTTGTAAGTCGGCTTTCCTTCACCGTCTTGGAGATTCCAAAACCTGAGTATTTGGGGTCTCCGATCCAGATCTCTTACACCTTATACTCGCCTTGCCGGTACACGTCTTGGCAGCTTCGATCAATGATTGGATGGCTTTAAAATATGGGGAGTGGCTTTTTTCCTCTTGCCAAATTATGTATTCATGATTTTAAATTGGCGGTAATTTGATGCGTCTTATTCGTCCTAGACTTCGAACAGAATAGGCGGAAGCTAGCTCTAAGAAGCAGAGGCTTCTCTTGACAACAGATTACGGTTGATTTTTCTTTTCGCACAGCGCCTTTGGGCGCGAGTCCGAACATTCAAATGTAATTCTAAATTTGCATTCAGTGGACTATAGGGCGATTACAACCAATGAACGAAATAAAATCAATAAAAAGTCCATAAAAGTGACGATCCAACATTGACACATACAAGGTGAATTTGGACTGGAGGACCAACACTGGACAAAATTAAATAGAAGTGAGTCCGTTCTAATCAGTGCGCAGGCTGGGCGCACAAAACCAAATGCTCTCAGATCGGCTCCACATCCGTGATGCGCAACTAGTTTGGCCAATGTTATGGGGCAATTTACACAAATAATTTTCGGTTGTAATTTCTATAATTTGTTTTGTTTATTATTTTTAAGTTAATTATGTTACCTTAAATTTTAATTCAAATTCCATTTATATTTATTAATTTTGCCAGCTTAAAGAAGAAGAAGAGAAGAACGCCATAGCTATATTTTTGTACCATATTTTGCTCGACATTTATTTTTGTGAGTAGATACCCTCACAACTGTCCCTGGGAGCTTTATAGGGTAGGTTAGGGTGTCCCCAAATGATTTAAAAGCCTCACATTTATTTTGTTGTAATTAATTTACATTCATTATATAAGGTGTGATGAGAAGTCGTCGGCCCGGTAAAATTCACCACAATATTTATACATATGTTTAAGCAAAACTAAATCATGGAATGTTAGCCATCAATTAAATATGCGCAAGGCTTGATAAAAATGGAAACTTAAATTTTTGTGAATGGTGTGGAAGGGAGGTGACCCAAAATGAGGTTAGGATAAAATGTGATCCAGGATATACATAAGGGTGGGGCCCACCAGAAATGATTTCGCCCCACATGAAGTGAGGCTATCATAACGCGTAGTATAATAGTATAGTTATATTTATAATCGCCACTGTCCGTTAAATTAGCTGTTTGTTAGTGATGTGTAGATTAGTGTAGTGTCGTGTTATTGTACGGTCGGCGGGCATGGGTATACCGACCCTACCCCTATGTAGGATGTAGTTTAAATTATTTTTATAATGGATGGCACACCGAAATGCATTAATATGTTTGCGCTTAAAGATATTTCAGTTAGATCATATGCATAATTGAGTATCATTCTGATGCCTATCAAATATCGATACTCTACTGATATCGCTACTAACTCGCACCCCATCGCACCCCAACAAATGCCTGGAAGCCGGCCAGCCTTCAGCTGCAAGTGCCCAAGCAGCAGTCCGCCGTGTGGTGCGATTGCCTGCATTTGAGGCGGACTGCCTGATCAGTCTTGTATCAGTGCTGTATTGGATAATTATTTTCAACATCAAATTAAAGCCTTTGAGTACCAACAGACTACTGTGGCAAATAACCTTCATATTGGATGTGGTTTGGTGTGTTGATTAGTTGTGCCTCGACTTGATAAGTATTTTTGGTGCGGCTGTTAGCGTTTTCCCAGGTTCCTAGTAATCGATCTTGTCCATTGACAAGATTTCGTTATTTTTAGAGTATGTACATTTATATGGCATTCTTTGAAGGCAATCTACGTTTCAAGTTTTGTCACTCCAGCTTTCAATTTGTGGGAGATTTGCAATTATCGATTTAATCGATTTCCCAGCCTAAACTTTGTCAAGGTGGGCACAGACGATAATATATATTATATTATATTTCAAGTTTCAAGTCAACTTCAAATTGCACCCATTGAGATGTACGTATTCGTATACCTTCGGTACCCGAGTCAGAAACAAGTAATATTTTCATTAAATATTGTTTAATTTTAATTTTAGTATTTTGATGTTATTTTTTTGGTTATGGTTTGGTAATATAAACATCAGAACGTGGAATTTTAGTAAGATCAATAGATGCAGCAGTGGGTCGCTCGTCCGGCTTTTGATGCCAACAAACCTCAATCAAATTTAGCAATGGATCACATTTCTTAATAAGTTCGACTTTCAGGTCAGGTCGTTTCCCGATATAAGTAAGATGTGTCCTTGCTTCTGGCTTGCTATTCTCAAGGTGATCGAAAGGTTTCCTGCGCGACATTACCTCCCATAGAATAATGCCAAAGCTGTAAATGTCGCACTTTTCCGTATATTTTCCTCCTTTGAGAACCTGCGAGCGATCCATTTAATTTACTAATATTTCAACTTAATGCAAATTTGTGGCATATAATACAAACCTCGGGTGCTATATAACCAGCGGTTCCAATATCGGCCGTGTTTCTTGTCGCCAATTCTCTGACAGTGCCAAAATCGCCAATCATCAAATGTGTAAAATTGTTCTTTAGTAGTAAGTTTTGAGATTTCAAATCTCTATGAATTATGGGCGTTTTCTTGCCATGCATGTAAGCTATAGCCTATAAATGATAATGAAAACTAAATCATATGTTTTAATTTACAGTATACAAACTAACCTCAACAGTCTGAGCCATCCAGTCAATAGCACATGACATATTGTAAGCGCAGCTGTTCATCGCCGTGCAAGTAGTTGTAGAGAGAACCACCATCTGCATATTCCATAAGTATAGAAACAGACTCCAAATCAGAGGTGGTCCCATATAATTTCACAATATTTTTGTGGTCAACAAGTGAAAGCATCTTGACCTCCTTATCAAATTCTTTACGGCCATCGTTTGTGGTCGTTAGCTTTAATATTTTTAAAGCAATAATTAAATTGGACCATTTCGCTCTATAAACAGCGCCAAAGCTGCCTTCCCCAAGTATCTGCAAGGTTAAAATTGAGTTATCTCAAACTTAATTTATTTTGTGTAGTGATACCTCGAATTTTTCTATATCCCCAGGATTCACAGTATCTGCAAACGGAGTCCTGTAGGTAATTCGAATCAAATTAAATGATATCGGAGAGGAAAAATAAAAATATAAATAATTAATGCTTAACTAAATATTAAATAAATATTTTCTCACATATCCCATATTTCAGAAGTTTTCGGTCTTGGAAGGTAGAAATCCTAGATTAGAAATTGAAAATATGTTTATAATAGAATATTCTAAGCATAAGTATTCTAAACATTACCTCGATTTTATCCATTGGTTTTATGAAATAAGAAAATATTAATTCAGGGGCTCTGAAATCAATTAAGTCATAAGAATTGATTTGATTATCTTATAATTTTATACTTGCTTAAATTCATTTCAATCTTACATGAGTATATCTGTGAGTTCAGAAGCGAGTTCTTTCATTTCTTGAAAGTTACTCTCCCAACAACGTAAAATTATTTCTTCTATGGGCTTACAGTCCTTAGTAAGAAGTGGCAAACAATTCCGTAGATGATCGTGTGAATACGTGTAAATTGTCTTCGTGCGTGAAATCACCTCCAATAGAACAGTTCCAAAGTTGTAAAAGTCGGACTTTAATGTGTTGCGGTTTTCTTCGAAGTCGCTCAGTCCATTTTTTCTTTCGTATGTCTTATATATCCCGTCGTTCTTATAATCAGAATTGCAGCAAAGTGTCAAGTCAAGTGGACTTGAAAGTTCCTGAGCAATGCCGAAATCACAAATTTTCAAGATTCGGTAGTTATCGGCTTGTAGTAGTAGGTTGTATGGCGTTAAACATCCATGACCAACAGGTTTCGGTGTCATCGAATGCAAGTAATCTAAACCCTATAAGTGGGAATGTCAATTGCAATCATAATTGTCAAACACGAGTTCATGTATTTATTCAAAAGTATTTCACCAAACCTTAGCACACTGGATCATCCAATTCAGCCCACGCGCCACTGTATACTCAAACTTTGCTTCTCCATGCAAATAGTGCTCAAGCGATATACATTCTGGATAATTCAATAGTATAAAGGCATCATTATCATGGAAGGTAATTCCATAGAGTTCCACAATATTCTCATGGCTAACGCGGGTAAGGTTTCTGACCCCTTTTTCAAGGCAGTCGAAGTCGAAATCATTTCCACCAAAAGTGGCCTTTGTGCATTTCTGTACTGCGATCTGTTTTTGATGCCAATTAGCTTTGTAGATGTCACCGAAGGCACCTTTCCCAACACTTTCCTGATGGGTGGAAATAATGGTTTTATAAATGAATTATATTTTATTGCATTTTAATGTTACCTGTCCAAGTTCAATATCTGCAAAGTTTACGACCGGAGCTACTTCAGATTCAGGGATCTATTTTTTAAACTCCCTGGGAATATGTAACGTATGAAATTAGATTATTAATATTGAATAACATAATTTGAGAGATGGACCTTTTATAATTTATAGAAGAGGTGATTTATAAGAAATAATTTTCGAACTATAACCTGTTATTACTCTTGATCCTACAACTTACTCAGTCTTATTCAGCATATCGATTAGTTGCATTATTGTGGGACGCTCTTCTGGTTTTGCCCAGCAGCTTTCAATTATTTCCTTGTATTAAAACTTGAGTCAATTATATCACTAGGATCCGGACGTTCGCCTGAAAAACTTAAAAAAGTTGTACGCTATATTGTTAATATTTCAATTTCCTTACCCTCAATGATCTCTTCTATATTATCGGAAGTGAGCGGTTCTTCAAATTGATAAAAGGGCTTTTTGCGTGACATCACCTCCCAAAAAACAATCCCAAAGCTATATATGTCGCTCTCTTTTGTATACGGGTTTCCATCCAAGACCTACGTAGAAAATAGAGTTTATCTTTTATTTTTTAATTTCCAATTCATTTAGGGAATACATACCTCTGGGGCTACATAGGCTTTATTTTGATGGGCCAAAAGTGTTTTCGGATCGGCCGGAAAACAATAATCACTTATTTTCAAAAGCGTAAAGTTCTCGAACAGCAACATATTTTGGGAATTTATGTTGCAATGTATTGTGGCTGTATCCCATAGATACTCGATACCCTTCAAGAGAAAAAATTCAATAAAAATCTGTTAATTGGTTGGACGAATAAGAAAGTACAAAGTACCTTTGCCGCCTGATACATCCAGTGGAGGGAATTTGAAGTTGTATAATCTCGCTTTTCGTCACCATGCAAATAGTTGTAGAGTGATCCGCATGTAGCATATTCCATGAGTAGATGGGGTATTTCCTTAACTATCATAGGTAATGCCATACATTCGTATAATGTTGTCATGGGGCATTGAGAGAAATGTGATCTCTTTGTCAAGACCTGATCTTGTGTTATTTTTGAAAACTTTAATACATTTTTTTAATGCTATCTGTATGTCTCGCCATTCAGCTCTGTAGACAATGCCAAATTCACCTTTCGCAATGACCTGTAGGCAACAAATTTTAGTTAGAACAAGTGAGAACGTTGCAGTCTGATATCAGTATATTACCAGCTGATAACTGGTGGCAGAGAAATTGTTTGGCATGGTGGGGGTAGGGCACCTCGAACATTGAATAAATGTGGTGTTAAAATTTAGTGACTCTATCCCTAAAATTGAGGGTGTTATAAGTTTAGTCGTAGCCAGGAATTGTATATTCAATCTTAGGAGAATGTTGCTGGTAATCTACATTCCAAGTTTGGAAACTCTTGCTCTAACATTGTGGCTGATATATGCTTTAGTGTTTTTGTAGATAGGGTGGGAGTTGCCAAGGCATTTCTTACCAAACTTAGAAGAACGTTCTAGTAATCTATATTCCAATTGATGAAGAGATCGGAGTTCGCTTTTTGAAGAGTGTTATCAGTAACATACATTTAAAATTTGGTTACTCTAGCTTAAATTTGTGGAAGATAACGATTATCGATTTGCGCTACATCGTTCATACAGACGGACGTGACAAAACCAATATAATCTTATCAAAGTATAAAAGCATAAGCCAATTTGGCAGATTATTACATCTTCACACAGCTTTATATCCTTAAAATCGACGATATGTGGCATCCTGAAAAACAAAAGTTACTTAATTTAGTAATTAATATTAAATATTGCGCTTAGATTTATTAGTAATTACTTAAATTGTCTTGCTTTATAATCGATTTCCAATAGTTTCCAAAATAATTCATCCATTCTGTGTCGTTTTGTCGGTTCCTCATGCCAACAATTTTCAATGAATATTTCTAAGTGCTTGGAGCCCGTTGCACCGATATCCCCAAGAGGCGGACGTTCACCTGCAAGAGTCAAAATGATGAAGTCCGTTCGGTGGCATGTCAATTTTCTTACCTCTTTTGACCGCATTCCTAATGTTGATTTGCTGATCTTTATATTCCTCGAAAGGCCTCTTGCGTGCCAGTACCTCCCAGAAGATAATACCGAAGGTATATACGACGCTCTGCTCTGTGTGAACTCCATTTATGATCACCTACGCACAAATCAATATACATATAACACACATATTTACAAATTGCTTGGGTATCACACAAACCTCCGGAGCTATATAGGATTTATCTAAATTATTTTTCAACACTTTGCTATCCTCGAATGCAATACAAAAATTGCGTACGATCACAAATGAATTATCATCCGTTAACATCAAGTTTTTAGGCTTTAAATTGCATATGACACGTGAGTCTAGTTTCGCTTCACATAAAATGTACTTAATGGCCTAGAAATGAAAATAGTAAGGATATGATCTGTAAGTTATTTGCATACCAGTAATATAAATATTTTTGTTATTACTTCAGCAAGAGAAGTCATCAAATCGGAAAGCGTGATCGACATTAAGGGGTCGCATCTTGTCGTGCACGTAGTCGGACAGAGTTTCACCATCTAAGTATTTCGTTAGCAAATATGTAAATTCTCCATCCAGCGCGAGGCCAAGTATAGGTACAACATTATGATGCGATAAAAGCATTAGCTCCCTGGCTCGTTTAATGATTTCCTCGTTTGTGCATTTAAATTTGTTCAAGTTTTTCGCAGCAATAGGCAAAGAATAACACTTTGCCTCGAACGTAACGCCAAAGTTTCCTCTTCCGATTTCCTGGAAGATATATGAAAACGATAAATATTAAGCTAATGTATGGCGACACCACAATAATGACAACAAATTAAATCAAAATGATATATTTTTACCTTGCCCATTTCAATTGCTGCAAAGTCAATTACTATTCCTTTATCAGCACTAATGATGTGATCCAATGTTGAAGGTTCGCAATTCCTGAAATTAAATCATCCGAGATATATAACATATTCATGTGTTAAGTTTCTTATATCTCTCACTCAAGACAGTGTGCGATATCGGAGAGTATCTCTGTAATTGCTGGCCTCTTATTCTGATCCGAATTCCAGCATTTTTCTATTAATTGCTTGATGAGGTCAGAGTTGGGTATTTGTATTTCACTAATTACAATATGTTTGTTTCCTAAGAAAGTAATGCAATTAACAACTGAACCTTAGCACTTTTTGGTACGTATTTCACCTTTGAATATATCATTCTGAGAAGGGTGATAGGATCGATGATTTATGTGATAGCAGGGAATCTTGCGTGACATCAACTCCCCAAAGATAATACCAAAGCTGTATATGTTGCACTTATGAGTGTGCTCCTCTCCTCTTCTGATCTGCGATAAAGAAGAATTAAGCTGGTTTATAAATATACACATATCTTATCTATGTATAACCTCCGGTGATGCATAATTGCAATCAGAAATATTCATGTATTCATCATAAATGCCACAGATTTTTAAGGTGCAAAAGTTATTGGATAACATAAGTCTTTCCGTAGAGATATCTCGAAACATTTTGTTAGGTTCCATTGAATGAATGCATTCAAGACCCTATAATTCATAAAAGATTATAAGCTATTTAATTGCATAGGCCATTAAAGATGCATATTACCTGGGCAGCCTGTTGCATCCAGTGAAGAACATTTTTCACTGAGTATTCTCCCGGTTGCTTTCCATGTAAGTAATCCATCACATCTAAAGGCTCCATTAGTATGCCACCATCGTCCTCCATTCCATATATTGCAATAATA
Organism: Drosophila incognita; assembly: GCA_035042225.1. Classification (NCBI taxonomy): domain Eukaryota; kingdom Metazoa; phylum Arthropoda; class Insecta; order Diptera; family Drosophilidae; genus Drosophila; species Drosophila incognita. The sequence continues at coordinate 39,707 of JAWNLQ010000386.1, forward strand.
TTCTTATGTTTGATATGTTTAAGGTAATCTATATCATCTTTTTGAATCGATAATATAAACGACTCATTAATGTTTCGTGCGTCTGAAATTTCAACTCTGTTAATTTGTATCTGAATATTTGAATATTAATAAGATGTACCTGACTTGATTCCATTCTTGCAAAGTTGTGCACATTAGTGTGTTTATTTATATTATATTTTATGACTGGCTCTTGGACAAGTGCCTACGTTCGTTCACTCGATCGAAAATCTGAAAAGAGAAGCGATTGCTCAGCAGCAGTTCAATTGCACGTTTGTTACGTTGTTGCGTGAATCTAAAACACGATGTTTTTATACGTAAATTCAAATAAAATATCCAAATGCTTATTTGAGCAATCAAAAGTAAACACAATTCAGCAGTTCCACGTCAGCTAGTGATCACGTTGCGATATCGATGACGATCCATTTCAATGCTATGATACTGAGTTGCGTCATCTAGTGAGTTAACACATATACGTACGACTTGTTCGGCGGGGCCGTGATCGATTAGGGCTGCCGAGTCGAAAAGGTGGTAGCCCAGGTTGTGCTTCAGAGAGAGAGAGAGAGTTGCGCGCTCAAGAGATAGATAATAGACAATTATCCGAGTTGGTTGGTAAAAAGGAATAAAGGCGACTTATTTGGAGGTCGATCGACGTAGTCGGTACGAACGAGGGAAAGAAAAAGGCAGCGGTCATTGAAGTTCGCTTGAGTGCTGCGAGGAAAAAAAGAAAAGTTCGGCCAAGTGTTGCCAGCTAAAATCAATAAATTAAATTTTAAAATTGGAACCAATGAATGAAATAAAATCAATAAAATGTCCATAAAAGTGCCGATCCAACATTGACACATACATGAAAGGGGCGATCCAACATTGACACACACATGAAAGTGATGATCCAACATTAACACATACAAGGTGAATTTGGACTGGAGGACCAACACTGGACAAAAATAAATAGCACAAAACCAAATGCTCTCAGATCGGCTCCACATCCGTGATGCGCAACTAGTTTGCCAATGTTATGGGGCAATTTACACAAATAATTTTCGAAGTCAAGTGAAATAATGACCTGTGTTCGCTGTTCCACAGACTCTAGGCTCTGCTGGGTCGCAGGCTCTGAGAAAAAGAACCTGATGCACTTTTTTGTCGATTTGACGCCTCTATGTATTGTCTGCTTAGTGATAATATATAGTATACATAATATATAATATAAATGATTGTTGATAATAGCAAAGCGTACAGTGAGTACAACTTATGTATTTACACTATAACTTACATATTTTAGAGTGGGTATCGTATTATGAAACTGAATATTTATATGTCTAGATTTATTGTATAAGACTGTATTGGACTTGTGTGTTTTACATTCTGTGTTCAGTCAAATTGTCGCAGCTTTGGATTTGTACACACTTGCGGCTTTTTGCAGTCGGCTTACCTATTGATAGCACTCTTCATAAACATCAAACACAAAACAACATTAAGCATACATTTTATTATTACAAATTTATGTTATTTCAGACGTTTAGCTTAGTCAGCTTTAAGTTGACTGGTTTCAGCATAGTGGCTAATAATTTTGAAGCGACATACATTTTAGTCGCCAATATTGAATATTGAATAGCGAATTTTCATGCATGCTATCAGTATTTCAATCAAGTGCACACTCTTGTAATTCAAAATACAGGCATTTCATCCTAAAAGAACACTTTGTTGCTCGTTTGGAATTAGATACAGCAAAGAATTCAGCAGGGAAGGGAGTAAAGCGGCGAGTGCTCGGCAGAGAGGAAGGCGGCGCTCATACAGCAGGTTCTAGGCATAGAACATGATAAATTGACACATAAATTTTAATAAATCACTATATAAATATATAGTGATATATACATATATATATATATATAAATTGGGCTGATAGAGCGGACTAAACCGCACGTCATTGGCTAAAAATGTACATGCGACGTGGTCACAAAATGCCAAGTGTCGACCCATCGCGACTTTTGGCTCACCCAAAAAGTCCATTTAGAACAACTCTCTGTCTGGCAAATTGTAATGCTCTTGTTTACTTGCCAAGTCTGGCAAAACAAAAAAATTTACAACATGTCAATGGCAAATTTTCAAGCATTAAGTGCTGTAAGCTAAATTATAATTTATTATTAAGTCTGTACTCTACAAAATCAATGAACAAGCTATCAACATAAGGGCTGTACAAATTCACAGAACCCTTTCTTACCAAGCAATTTCTGTTTTAAATTTTAGTTTATTGTTTGACGTAAATATTTTTCACTGCTTGGCATGACTAACTTATATCCGTCTGACAAATTTACTTACTCAAAATATATATATATATAATTCAAACACACTTAAATAGCCTCCCTGTCGAAAGAAGATTACACGCGCGGAGTCGACGATTAGTTTCAAACTGCCTACACTGAAGATCAGGCCCTTTCTTTATATGCAATTCCTAAATCTAAACACATATATAGAAATACATTAGGCAGCCGTTCGTAAGGCGACCGCATTGGTCTCTTATCGAGTGCGGCCGTTTGTAAGTCTCACTCCATCGACATCTAATCGAACCTCTCTAAAAATAGCTAGACCCCATGCAAGCCAGCCTCAAGTGCCTAATTTTGAGGGCGCTGCATGAGCTATCAGCAGCTGAGAGCGTCACATGTTGATACTCGAACATATATTATATATATAGTGACATACCCAGATCACGCAGATCTCTCATGTCCACACTCACTGCAACCGCAACAGCACGCGCGCAAGAATTAAAAGCCCAGATTCCAGAATCAAACGCAACGTAAATAAACAAATCCAACAGAACCAGCAGCCACAAGAATTAAAAGCGCAGATCAGTATAAGCGTAAACAAATCCAACTGAGTCAGCGCACAAGAGTTAAAACGCCGTCTCAGCATAAACACATAGCACTCCGTCAGCGCATTTTATAAAAGCAAACAAAATCCAAGAACTAAAGATGCAGCGACAAAGCTACAGCGACTCAGCTACAACACCGCAGAAGACGCAAATGCGAGCTTTCTTAATAGATCAAACCATAAGCATAAGTCAGAGATATTTTGTACATCAAACGAATAAGACGTGCTTTTGAATAAATAATTTTATTGTTTACTAATCAAAAACCGTTGTTGAATTTTCAATTCTACTAATATTCAGTTGGTGCATTTAATTCTCAAAAATATAATTGGAGCATTTTCAATTCTCTAATATATAATAGGCGCAGCCAGTAGGATAACAGATAAACATTGTGAAACGTCGCAGTCATTTCAGGAATACATACTAGTGTTTCGCGAAAAAACCTGTTATCCGCATAAAGACCCCGTGATCGTCGAAAAAGTTAAAAAAAAAAAAAGAAAATCCAACAGTAATGTGAAAGCGTAACAAACAAATTACAAATAAACAAAAGAAAATTGAAAGAAACATATTTAGAACAAACAAACGACAACAACAACAAAAAAAAAAAAATCAAATCTAAATTTGTTCAAATAATCAACAAGTGCAAAAACCAAAAAAAAAAATGTTAACAAAATTTTGCCAGTAACATTCAAAAAAAAAAAAAAAAAACAACAAAACGATGTCGGAAGCCACATTAAACCAGGCACTCGGGCAAATCCGGCAAGTACCAACGGACGAGCTGGGCGGCTTTATCGGACGGATTGATTTCATCATGGAACTCTTCCCAAGCAGTGATGCGCGCCAAATCCTCATACTGTACAGCGCAATCCAGATGCAGTTGTATGGCGACGCGATGAAAACATCATTCAGACACTTACCAAGAGACTGGGCAGCAATACGGAGCATCCTCATCTCCACTTACAAAACACAAACACCTTGTGAGGAACTCCTCAGAAGAGTGTACAACACATATTATGGAGGAAGTATTCGTAAGTTCCTCGAAGAACTCGAGCACAAATCACATGTAATAACTAATAAATTAGCAATAGAAAATAACGCAAGAAAATAAAACATTGTATACTGATGCATTAAATAATACAGTTAGGGACGTCATAAATAAGAGACTACCGGACAGATTATATATGCAGTTAGCAAGATACGACATATCCACAACTGACAAACTGAAAGCGGTAGCCCAAGAATTAGGGTTGTACGAGGACCGCATACCTGAAAAACAAAACCTGTAAATAATACATATTACAATAAAAATTATAATCAGAACCCAAGAACTTATCAAAATTTCAAGGAGCTCAACCAAAACTTATAACCCCAATTATAATCAGAATTTTAGGAGTCAACAAAATTTTAATAGGAATCAGTATCCACAAAATGAACCAATGGTTAACGAACCATTGTATAATGAATTTCAGCAAAAATTAAATCAGGGCAGGATACATAACCCGATTAATTACCAATCAGATGGTAATAGTAATAGACCACCTAATCAACCCATGAAAAGACAAAGACCCAGTAACAGTGGCCAATCAAAAATGGACTGGGCAGTAAATTTTCATCAAACAGCCTCGGAAAGGAATACAGAACCCCATTCATAAGAATAATTATGAATAACAAACAAATGCGATGCCTAATAGACACAGGGTCATCA